>PVKA01012456.1:0-16858 GCA_004027165.1 Ctenomys sociabilis
CTCCTTGCCTTCATTGTTTGTGTAGAGAAGTCAGCTGTAATTCTGATGGGTTTTCCTTTGAATGTGAGCTCCTTCTTCTCTCTAGCAGCTTTCAGTATATTATTTTTGTGTTGGATTTCTGGGATCTTAACTATTATATGTCTCGGTGTGTTTCTACTTGGGTTGAGGTTATTTGGTGTTCTGTATGCTTCGGTGACCTGAACGTTGGATTGTTTCCTCATATTTGGGAGGTTTTCTGCAATTATTTCTCCCCAAATTCTTTTTATGTCATTTGTATTGATTCCTTCATTCTCATTGATACCAATTATTCTCACATTGTTCATCCTGGCGTCATCTTGCAGGTGATGGATTATTTTTCCTGCATTCTCATTGTTTTTAAGAGATCCTTTCTCACCTTTTCACTAGCTGCTCTGGCATCTTTAAGATCTGAAACTCTGTCTTCGCTTTCACTCACACGGTTTTGTAGATTTGTGATTGATATTTTTAGTTCTTCTATATCTCTTTGACTCTGTTTCATGTGTTCTGTTTCTTTTCTGCATTGCTCATTCAAGGAATCCATCATATTTCTGATCTCAATTTTTTTATCCATGTCTTCTTTAGAGGTAGTTATTAATTCTTGTTCTGCTGTGTTTCTTCCAGCTTGGATTTCTTCTGTATATTTCTGGGCTTGTTTCTGTATTTCAGATCCTATGACTTCAAAAAGTTCTGTTTTGATTTCAGAACTTATTTCTGCTTTGAGTTCCTCATGACCTTTCTTCTGTTGTTTCTTTGCTTCAGATGCTGTTAATTCATATATATCAGCTGGAATAGTGCTCTCTGCACTTGTTCTGGGTGAGCATAGTTCTTCCACCCAATGTTTCTGGAATTCATTCTTTATTTCAGATACTATGTATTCAGATATTTCTTTTTTAATTTAGGGAATTACTTCTCGTTTATTTCTTCTATAGCTTTCTACTGTTGTTCCTTTGCTGCTATATCTATTAATCCATTCATTGCAGCTGAGCTAGTGTCCTTTGCCTTTCCTGATGGACTCGAGTTCTGGGATCACATTTTTCCCCTTCTCTTTGTCATTTTGTATAGCACTGACCTTTAACCTTTGGTGTAGAGCTTTGGTACAGCTATAACCTTAGCTTGTTATGAGATTCGGGTGCCAGTGTATTAAGTTTGAGATTTTCCAGGTATACCTATCCTGGATCGAGCTGTTGTGTTCAGTTCCTTTTTTGCTGCAGCTCCTTTGGTTCCCCTCTGTTGGTTCCCTGTTCAGGCGAGCACGAACCGAACTGGGATGTAGAGCAAGTAATGAAACGTCCCCGTCTTAGCTGGCTTTGGGTCGAGAATCCAGAAACTTACCGGGGTCAGCCCTCCTGTGTCAGGCAGGTCGATCCCCAGGTGGGCAGGCCTGGGCTTTGGTGGGTCTTCTGGGCTCAGAAAGGATAATGGATGATTTTATTCACTGAGTAGGCTGTACTGGATCAGCCAGCCTGTGCTTGGTCGGGTCTACAGGCCGTAACCCGAGAAGGCTGGGAAAGGTCCCTCCGGTGCAGTGAGCCTGGAGCCCTCACTCACAGGCCAGGTTGTGCTGGGTTTTGGTCCATGGCATGGGACCGAGGATTGCTGAGAAATGTCCCTCCGGCGTGGCAGGCTTGGAGTTCTCACTCCAGGCTGACCTGCACTTGGTCTGGGGCTGTGCGTGGGACCAGTAATCACCTCGAACTGTTTCTCTGGCGCAGTGTGCCTAGAGCTCTCACCGGGCCTCGGGGGGTTGGGGTGGCAGGGAATCCCTGGGAAATGTCTCTCGGGCATGGCGGGCCGGGAGTTCTACATTCACTGAACTTTGATGCCCAGAGAATTGGGGAAATTCCCACTCTTTCTGCGGGCAGGAGATCTGGGGAGGTGCTGGTGAGTGAGTCCTGAGGTTTCAGGCCAGTCACTGGCTTGGAGGGGTTAGGGGCAGGGATCTGGGTCACGCGCGTGGGAAGAAGCCAATGGCTCTCCCTCAGACTCACCACACTCTCACTGATCTGGGAAGCCTGGTGAGTTCTGCAAATTCCCACTCGCTGGAAGAGCTTGGGGCGGGATCTAGGAGGCCGCTGGAATCAGCCGCTGTCTCCGGCCAGTCTCTGGCTGGGTGGCGTAGGCAGGGTCGAGTAGCCTGCTGGAGTCCGCCGCGCTGTCTCGGGAGGTCTCTGGGGCTGGGCGGGCGCGGGGCGGGATGGAGGAGAATGGCCAAAAGTTACATTTTTTGCTATATAAGTCTTGCTTTATCTCAGTCTTAACCACTCAGCAGAAAAGTATAAAAATGAGGTATATAAAATAAGGCCATAATAATAAGCTGCACTATAAGTGTCTCTAGTCAAGAACTTCTTTAGATAACCCACTATTATTTTGGACTGGTGGACTGTGTTCAATTGGTTCACTGAAAACAAGAACCTATAATAACTGAATGACAGCAGAATGCCCATTTTTGATAGGACTAAACAAAAAAAGGGGATACCAAGGAAGAACCATTCTGTGTTTATATAAGCAGTACAGTTAGGATAAATATGCAGTACTTCTGCATAATTCTATGAGAAGAAAGATTTGCACTAAGTGTCTGGACTTATACTGAGTGTCTCTCAGCTTCTTGTGCCCTGGATAAACACTAGGAAGATAACAATGTAAAAAGTATTAATTATTGAAACTGTACTATAATTCACTTCTTAAAAAATGTTAAGTATACAGCTACATCCCTTAATTCTTTGATTAGAGCTATTTGCTCTAATGTTTTGTAAATAGAGTATCATGTATGCACCTTGTACAACAAAAACACACTAGGAAAACAATATACAATGTATTAATTATTGAATCTATCTTGTTAATTTGATTTGAAACTATCTCATTGCTATTTGTTCTTCAATAATTTTTTTTTAAAAAATGAAGGTTTGTGTCTGAATGAGTCCCCAAAGCCTCATACTGCCATGGGAGATGGGCTTTTCCAAGGTGACTGAATCTAGAGTTTGAACTGTATCATGATCCAGTTATGGGTATGAGTGCTACACAACCCTAGTCTGCATACAATATATGGGACAAAAAGAGGCTCATTCTCATGTCTCCTTTCTTGCTTTTGGTATCTTCTGCTGCCATGATCTGTGCCCCTCTGCCATGTACCACCCTGCCTTGGAACCAGATAATTATGGGCTGAAGCCTCTGCAAACTGTGAGCTAAATAAACCTTTCCCTCCTTAATTTTGGGTAGCAGGTATTTTGTCCCAGCAACATGAGAAGTCTAATTTGTAATCAGCTGTGACTCCTCAACCTTCTGCCTGCTCTCTCTGTTCTTTAGATTTTTTTAGCTTCTTTCCAGGACCCCTGTACCCTTACTATTCTCAGATTCCAGCACAACTTCCACCTTGGCCTCGTGGTATCTCCTTCAAAATGGCACCTCCTGCCCACCAGAATGCCCCATCTTGCAAGGGAGAACCTGGCAGGGAACTGCCATCTGAGGAGTTAACTGAACAACATGTTCACATGGCAATTCTTAACTTGTCCAAAAAGTGAATAATGCATAAATTTCAGACCCTTACAGTGAAATCAATGAGGTGAGCTTCCTTGTCCTTTAAAATGTGCTTTCCTGAACCCTTCAAACTATACCTCCTGGTTACTTTAGGTCCCTGTGCCAACAGCATTCTTATTTGCTCAAAGAGAAGAAAATGATTTAGCCACAATTATCACATTTATAATTGAGGTACCAGGATGATCAGATTGTGATATCAGAAATAACCTCAGGTACCACAGAGCTACTGTAGGCAGCAGACATAAAACACACCATGTCTGATATGCAATATCCTGTATCCTGTCAGCATGAATCACACAGTAAACAAAATTGCCCCTTCTGCCAAGTTCATGGCCATTCATTATGTGATATGGAGAGATATCCACAATGGGTTAAAATGAAATCATCAACAGCCTTTGACTGACTGATGACGGAGAATAGGCCTGGACCATCACTCCCCAAAGTACACTCACTGCTTGGCCCATGTCACTCTGAGAACACACAAGACCTCAGCATCATCCTTGCTGGGTATAAGGTAGTTTTGTCTCAGTGTTCCCTGACTTAAATTTCCAGGTAATTTTATCAGACAAGAAGGAAGCTCACTAGATTGTCTATTGACTTTGATACAGGGCCAGGTTCAAACAATGCACATTTAGTTTTGGACTAGGATTTTATCCTGGAATGCATACAGGTTTGTCCGACAGTCTACACATCAACTTCTAGCAAGATAATTAAGTAAAAATGTGAGTTGATAAAAGAGATTCCTATTCTTTCTGCCTATTCTCTGCAGCATCACTGTTACTTTACTTCCTATAACTTCTTCAAATCCCATGACCCTAGACTGTAATTAATCTTCTCTTCTCCCTGTCAATTCCTCTTCTCTGGTTCCTTTTCCTCTGCCCTGGCTTCTGGAGTCTGATTGCTGCTCTCTCCTCAGCTTGTCTTTGTCTCTCAGAGATGATTCCTCATAGGTACTTGTTACAGTGTCAAATTGTTATCTTGGCCCCATCTCTACTTGTCGCATCTCTGCTGACTTGCACCCTGTGTTTCCAATAAACTGAACAGGCTCCTTCCACCATGCTTTCAGAATACTTCAAATGAAAATCCAAAGGGAAAAACTACTTGAGGAGATAAATATGTCTCTTGTTAGTCTAACTTAGGCCCAACATCCTAGCCAGAGCAGCTAGAGAGGATCTGAGAACCAGGACTAAGGTTAGACTGAAAGAGCTCAATGTGAGGTCCTAGCAATGAGATTCTATAGTTACTACATTTTCCCCAAAGCACTTTGTCTTTTGGGGAATTTTCCTGGTCAGTCAGAATCAAAACAATATCCTGTCACTGCTGTCTTCTGTCTTGCTCTTCCTTTCCCATCTCATTAGTCACCATGCCCCACTGATTCTCACCCTGCCCCGGCTCCATCACCTCCAGGCTAGTACAGCAGAAAAGTTAAGCTGATGTGACCAATGTCTTTGCACTCCATCAAAAAGACTTTGGAGTCAGAACCTCTATAGCATTTTTATCAACCAGTAAAAACTCTCAGAAAAGAGAACTTGAATAATGTAAGTCATGAGTGGAGAAAGAGAGGGTGGGGAAGAAAAACTGGGTGTGAGAAGCCCAGGGCGATGTCTCAGTTCGCAGCCAGCTGCTCTGTCTCCTGGATGGACTGCTCATGTGCCACTGCCTCTGCTGTCTGCAGTCAGCTTAGCTCATCCACCCCACCTTCACCACCCCAACACCACCAAACCTCTCGTGCTTAATTTTTCCCTCCCTACCCTGAAACACATCACATAGTTAACCAAGCTTGCTTTCCTTTCTTAACCAAAGAAAAGCAACATTTTCACCTTTTCCATGGGACCCTATTTTCCATTCATTCCCCATTCTCCCTGGGCCCTTTATCTTATTCTGAGGACATTGAAACTGCCTTTCAGTCTCTTGAAATTCTTTCCCATGTGTATAATGATGCCAGATTAATACTCATAAAATGTTATTTGTTTTCATTTCTTACTCAGAAATCCTCAGTGAATGGCTTCCCTTTTCCATGAAATAGTCTAAAATCTTTCATCTTGGGTGAGGGATATAGCTCAGTGGCACAGTGCCTGTCCAGCAAGTGTCTAGCAAGTGCACGGTTCTAAGTTTGATTCCTAGTATGAAAGAGGCAGGGAGATGGCTCAGTGGAATAAGCACTTCCCTAGTATGAGAGAGAGAGAGAGAGAGAGAGAGAGAGACAGAGAGAGAGAGAGAGAGAGGTAGCTTTGATTCTTGTGAACATGGCCTTCTAAAACATCTTTCACTGTTTTTTCCAGCACACCTGGAGCTGGCCACACTCCTGTCTTGGCTCTTGAATAGGTGAAAATTCATTTACGCTCCAACCAGGCCTCCCACCCTCCCCATGCACTGAGGATCTCCTGCTATGGCGCTGCCAGTTATGAAGACTCTACCTGTTCCTAAAGACTCAACCAACTATGCTTTTGTGGACTAAACTTCTGCTCCAAATTCAGTCACAGAGGATCTGTCCCTTTTATTCATCTTCTGAGACTCAATATCAATTATCTGATGACTTCTCACACCCAATGTACTATAACTACTACATTTGGGTTGGAATTGCAGTTTCTGGACATAGCTTTGCTTTCATTTCTAGAGCTCTACTAATACTTCTTTATGTACAGTACATCATAGCATTAAATACAATGTACTCCACACAGCAGGCTTTTAAAGTTTCATTGGCTAACAAAATTAATGAATGAATAAATCATTCAGAACAATAACTCTTGATCTCTTCTTTCTTAAATAGCTACAAATTTTGCTCTCTCAGTGTTTCTAAAATGAGACAAGGTTTTTAGTCTCAAGATTCCTATACATAAAAAATATGTGACTCTGCGGATGGCAGGAGACAGTGAAAACCTGGCAGCAGAAGCGAGAATATGAGACATTGCTTTCCAAGGTTGCCACAGAGCTGGTAGCTTCCTGGTGAGTGAGGTAAACTGGTGCTAGGCTTCTTCCAACACAGACAGTGGAGCAAAAGAGACTGTTATTTTATTTCAAAGGAGTCTTGGCGAATCTTAGCAGCAGAATAGTCTCACTTTGCATCAATGCCACCGTCCCAGAATGGAAGGCAGGAAAAGCCATTGAGTCACAGTGGCCTGGCAACAATTGGGAAACCACTGGGGAGATTCTGCTGAGAGGCGGGAGCTGGGACCATGCAGACTCCACTCTGGTGGCTACTGAAGGCAAGACCTAGCCTTAAATACAAAGGACTAAGAATGACCCCTAGCCATGACCAGCACAAATCAGAAAAACAGCCTTGACCTATGGCAGGGCAAGGGTGTCTCACCACCACCACCATGACCAGCAAGTGATGTGGAACACAGAAAGTGGAGCAAGGTCCAAAAGGAGCCAACTGTCCATGAGCTTTGGAGTAACCCTGGGCCCTCCCTACCCAAGGGCACCACAGCAACTGGGACAGCACCATAGAGACAAACCCAGGAAGGAGAAGTGTACTCTCAGAACATTGTCAGCTGAAGAAAAGTCCCAGCCCCCATATCCACAGGCCAAGATGAGCCCCATACCCAGGGAAAATCCCACAGCACATTTCTGGGCTCCAGGTTGGATATCACCTCACTGCAGGCACACAGTTTATTATTTTTCTTTTTTGAGTGTGTGTTTGACTGGTTTGCCTTTTTCTGTATAGTTAGGGTTTTTGTTTTGTTTTGTTTCAGTTTTAAATATTTAGGTTCCTTTTCACTTTGGCCTACTCATCTTCTTTCTCTCTCACTCAACTCTTTCCTGATTTTATATTTTCATGTAAGTAAACAAGATCTCTTCTCTTTTTAGCTCACTTTAATATTCTTTTCCTTCTCATTTAATCTCTTGTGCTCTTCTCCAGTTTCCCAAATTTGTGGTGATTGTCCTTTGCCTTCCAGCTTTGCTCCTATAAAATTTCTCCTTACTCATCTCCGTTTTATCTTCTATTCCACTTAAATCTCCCCACACTCTGTTCCAGGGAAACTCACTACATAGATGTTTCTGGTATATGTTCGATTTTATTATAGAACTGTAGAGCTCAAATAAAGATAGAAGCAGAAATTAATGCAATCAAGACTAAGAAAACAGTACAAAGAATCAGTGGATCAAAGAGTTGGTTCTTTGAAACATTAAATAAAATTGTTAAACCCTTAGGAACTTTATCAAAAAGAGGGAAGAAAAACTCAAGTTCATGTAATTTGGAATGAAAAGGGTAAAGTCACAATGAATCCTGCAGAAATTCAGATGATCATAAATATCTACTTTGAGAACCTGTACTCTACTAAGATGGAAAACAAGCAGAAATGGAGATTCCTAGATACATATGAATTGCCAAAGCTGAAACAAGAAGACATAAAAATTCTAAATCCAGTATTAGTTAATGAAATTGAAAATGTAATTAAAAATTTACCAACACAGAAAAACCTAGATCCAGATAACTGCTGAATTCTGTAAGAAATTTAAAGGAGATCTAAAGTCACTACTACTGAAATTCTTTCATGACATTGAAAGGAAAGCAATTCTGCCAAAATCAGTCCTGGAAGCAAGTATTACACTGATACCAAAACCAGAGAAGGTGCCAACCAAAAATAAAACTACAAGCTGATCTTCATCATGAACATAGATGAAAAAATCCCCAAACAAGATATGGACAAGCAAAATGTAGCAAATCTTCAAGATTATATACCATGACCAAGTAGGATTCATAAATTGATGAATTTATTTATTCATCAATAAATGTAATACACCATATAAATGTAGCCAAAGACAAAAATCACATGATCATCTTAATAGATGCAAAAAAGTATTTAACAAAATCCAACACCCACTCATGATAAAAGCAGAAAATTGGAATAGATCCTCTTTATCTAAATCTCATAAAGCCATATATGACAAACCAATAGCCAGCATCATACTAAATGGGCAAAATCTGAAAGCTTTCCCTCTAAAATCAGCAACAAGAAAAGGATGTTCACTATCACCATTATTATTCAATATAGTTCTGGAAGCATTGGCCAAAGCAGTTGGACAAGAACAAGCTAAAAGAGAAAAAGGCTAAGAAAGGAAGAAGTTAAATTATTGTTATTTACAGATGACAAGATACCATACACAAAAGATCTCAAAAATTCCACCAGAAGACTTCTAGATTTAATGATCCAATTCGTTAGTGTAGCTTTACAAAGTCATCACTCAAAAAATAATAGTATTTCTGTATACAATCAAACACACTGAGACAGAAATTACTGGTGGTTTCACAATAGTGCCAGAAAAATGAAACACTTAGGAATCAGTCTAACAAAGGTAATGAATGATCTATAATTGAAAACTACAGTTCCCTGAAAGAGGAGATCAAAGAGGGTTATAGAAAATGGAAGAATGTCCCTTACTCAGGGGTAGAAAGAATCAACACAGTGAGAATAGCCACACTCCCAAATTTATTATATAAATGTAACGTGATCCCAACCAAAATATCATTAGCATACCTCAAAGACTAGAGAACACATCTCTAAAATTAATCTGAACTAGAAGAGACTTACTACAGCAAAAATAATTCTAGGCAACAAATGCAAGTCAAGGAGCATCATATTCCTTGGCTTAAAGTTATGCCACAAAGCTACTGTGATGAAAACAGCATGGTACTGGCAAAAAAAAAAAACCCTTGAGAATCAAAGAACATATTAGAAGATGCAGAACCTGCTTCAAACACACTTGTCTTTAACAAAAGGCCAAAATATCTCCCCTAAAACTAGACTCATGTCTCTATGTAGTAAACTAAAATCAAAATGGATCAAAGATGGTAATATTAAAACAAAAACATTAATCTGATGAAAGAATAAATAGGTACAACTCTTGAATACATAGGTGTAAGCAAAGATTTCATGAACAAAATCTCAGAGGAAAGATATATTTATGCATACATGCAAGATAGTTTGGATAATTGTACTACTGATTTCTGCTAGTCTTTTAAAAGGAGCAGTTAATGGTTAAGTGTTTTCCTTTTTATTCTTATTGTTTTCTTTTTAATTTTTTTATAACTCATTTGTTTTTGTTTTTTCTTTGTTTTTTTTTTTAACCAATTTTACAGGCTTGTATCTGGTAACCTAAAAAACTAATTTAAAGATAACATCATGCAATAGAGCAACCATTGTTGAATTTCGATTATTTTGCTTAATGAAATCTTGTATTGTTTCTAATACTTTTTCTTACTATTTTATATTATTTAAAAAATAAAAATAAATCTTCACAGCACAGAAAATACTCCCAAAAATCAAGAACTGGTATTCATCCTGTTAAGTAGTTTTTGCATAAAAAGAAATAATGAATAGAGTGAAAAGACAACACATAGAATGGGAAAAAAAATAGCCAGTTATCCTTCAGACAAAGAACTAATATCTAGAACATAAAAGAACTGAAAAAAAATCCAACTCCCCAAATTTGAAGACCTAATCCAAAAATGGGCATCAATTCTCTAATGAAGAAATACAAATGACAGATAAATATCTGAAAAAGATATTTAATATCACTGGTCATTTAAGAGATGCAAATTAAAACAACCCTGAGATTCCATCTCACTCCAGAAAGAATGGCTACTATTAAAAAAAAAAAATGACAAATGCTGTGGTGAAAACGGAGAACTCTTCTACACTGTTGGTGAGAAGTGAAGACTAGTGAAAAGCCTATGGAAATCGTTGTGGAGATTTCTCAAAAGACCAGGATTAGTGGTCTCATTTGCCCCAGCTGTCTCCTTTCTGGAAATCTTCCTCAAAGAAAAAAAAAGTTCCATAGCACAGTAATATATGCACACCTACATATACAGTGCCCCAGTGTATAATAACTAAATCTTTGAAACAACCTAATTGACCATCAACTGAAGAATGAATGAAAAAGATTTTCTTTTTCTTTTTTGTTTTTGTATACAGTGGAATACTACTCTGCCTTAAAGAATAAACTTGAAACATTTCTAGGTGAATGGGTGCACCTTGAGACCATTCTCTTAAGTGAAATAAATCACACACATGTGTGTCAATATTGTATTGTCTCCCTGGCAAAATGGCAAATAAAGACTGAAATGCATAATAAATATTATGAAACAAGAAATTGTTCAAAAGACAAAAGAACTAGGGAGGAGGAAGAGTAAAGGAAGGAAAAAGAAAAAATATAAGAAGGATATATTATATATATATATTATATAATATGGAACAAAGCTTTATAAATAAGGAGGAGAAAAGGGTTGAAGGGAAAGGAGGGAATTGGGGAAAAAGACAAATCAACTTATGTCATACATAGGCACAAATTCCCTATGACGAATAAGAGCCATGATTTTTATGTATATATAAATTTTACCAATAAGCAACAATTAAAACAAGCGGTTGAGATGAACCCAACTAAATATTAATTAGTATCATAATTAATATTACTTTCAGTGTCAGAGGGTAAGGACAGTAGAGTAAATGGCACAAAACTGGAAAGCCAGGTTTTCCCTTGGTGAGTTCATTTACAATTTCCTAGAGTTACCAAAATAGCTACATGCACATACTACCGTTATTCCTGGATGCAATTAACTACTGCTCTGAAATAAAATGTGATACACCCATTAAGTTTAACATGTCACTTTAGAGTAAGATAAGCAATTCAGCCAAAAAATGTTTATGAAGCAAGGCCCCCTAATCAGCTCTAACCAGCATTCCTGTAAGCTTTTAACTACTCTCAAAAGATTATTTGTATTTTGGTAGCTGAGAAACTTCTAGTCTCTTGTTTCAAAAGCCTGAAATTTGAAAGGAGATTTTTTATTAGATAGTACTTGTAAGCAAAGAACGATCTACCTGGCATCAAAGTTGGCATGTTCCAAAGGCTATCACATTGCTGCATGCTGGAGGTGTAAATGACATAAAGACCAACCGTACCACTTGAGTTTTCTGAGCAACTATGTGGGCAATGCCATCCTCCCGCAGGTCAGCCAAGTCTGCCGCATATTCCAGCTTCTGTAGTGCGATCTTAGTGCTTCACTCAAGCTGTGACAACTTCCAGACACTGTTAAGATTTAGGAGTAAAATGATGAACAAGACATGGCCTAAATGAGCTCTTACATGAGACTGAGAAATAGGCAAGTTAGCAGGCAACATGCAGAGGTGCCTTTCCAGGTGCAATGGACAGACACACGGACATGGCCCAGACTGCCAGGGAGGCAGAGAGGGGACCAGCAGGAAGAGGAGGTAGAAGGGGGGCATGGAGCACAGTAGGGTGCCCAAAACTGAGCAGGGCACTAATCAAACAGAAGAACAGCTGTTGTAGGGAGGGGGATCGATGTGTCTAAGGCAAGGGAGAACAAACAAGTGTTCTAATGTACACTTTTCCCATCATGCAAACAGAAACATGTTCAATATAATTGTAACATGGAGCTGTATCTTATTTAGAAATTTAAAATATCACAAATTGTAATATTCTCAAAATGAGCACATATTTTTCCTCATTCTTTATTTTGAACAGGAAAGTATCAATAGTTGTCCTGAAGTTATAGACTCAACTTTGAAGCATGTACTTACTTTGAGCTGCACGTCACCTGAATGGCCCTCTTCACTCAGGCCTGGAGCTACACAAGGTTGTTTCCAAGGAGGCAAATAACTGACCTTAGGCCTGGAGCAGAGATGTCACACATGAGTTCATTGAGAGCCTTTTGGACAGGATGTTGGCACTCTGCTGCCTGGCCAAGGAGAACCCTGATGTGTATGACCCGAGGGGAGCCACTGTTGTGACTTTTGTCCCCAAGTGCCATTGCAGAGGTCACACTGGTGCAATCACTCCCAAAAGACACCTGGCAAAAAGAACCCCAGATGCTTTAAACATTAACTCATTTCCCAACTTTCTAACCTTCCAATTTAAAATGATTCACACTGTAGCTTACCAATTACGCAAGATTATCCATGAAGAATTATTGTAACAAAATGACGTAAAAATAGTCAGAAGCAACTATACAGTCCGAAATGTCTATGGTGGTTGTGTGAATTATGAGATGTCCATAATATAAAGCATTGTGCAGTCATTTAAGGCAATGCTTTAGAACAGCTTGTTAAAATGAGCTATGTCGTTTTTCTTACAGAGGCGGAAATATTTTGACATTCTGAGCATGCCAGTTTTGATGCCGGGTAAATGGTGCTTTGCCCACAAGCACCCATGCTTGATAAAATCTCCTTTCAAAGTGATATTATCACACATGATACACTTTAAGAGGTTGTGAAGCAGGATACTACTAAGTTCTCAGCCAGAAACTGCTTTCCTTGTTAAGTACAAGAGAACAAAAAGAATAAATCATTTGCGAGTACTAAAATATTTTTCCTTTTTGTTTTTTTGAGATAGGGTCTCACTTACAATGTAGTTCAGGTTAGCCTCAAACCCATGGTGACATTTCTGCCTCAGCCTCCCAAGTAGTGTGTCACCCTGCCTGGCAAAAGTAGTGAAAACTTAAGGATTTAAGAGTTCATCAGTGAAGTCCTACCTCACTAACATTTCGTGTTTCTGTATGAATTATTTATCACAGACCTCAGAGGCATTTTAAACCTAGTGGTCATATAATAATTTTGTGTCAGGATAACAGAAAACATTCATGATTTCACATAAAGTTAAGGAAAGATAAGTACATGGCTATACAGCGTGTGACCTTAGTGAGCCACTGAAGGGACCCCAAGAATTCTCCATCTCTTCCTTCTCTATGCACCAACCATGCGTCTGGGTTTGGCACACGTGCAGGACCTTGAACACAGGGACTCTCAAGGAGCAAGCACTGGATGAACACTGTAGGACGGGCCTATCAACTCTGAAAATGACACATATGTGCACCCTTGCTAAGGCCTTTTTCCATAGACACACTGAAGTTAGAACCCATGAAAAGAAAGTCAGGTGGCTCATGACTGCAGCATGTGGCAGGATTCAGAGAAAGGTTCAGCAGGACTTAGGACTTTTCATAAACTGCTCCATGTCCTACGGATAATCCACAGGGGCAGAGAATGTGTGTGCCACTTGTCTTCCCAGTCTGTTCCCATCACATAGCCTGGGACCTCCTTGGACATATAACAGCTCTTACATTCCACAGGTTGATCCACCCACATGGGTCCACCAATAAAGCCTGCAGGTGGAGAAGAACAAGAACAAAAAGAAAGCCGGGCGTGGTGGCGCATGCCTGTAATCCCAGCACTCGGGAGGCTGAGGCAGGAGGATTGTTGTGAGTTCAAGACCAGCCTGAGCTACAAAGTGAGCTTAAGGCCAGCCTGAACTGCATAGTGAGACCCTGTCTCAAAAGGACAAAAAAAAAGAACAAAAAGAAAAACCAGAGACTCTTATTCTCTTATTGCCCAGCATACCACCTGTTAGCATAACTCCAACATGCTAAGCATCACTGTATCCTCCTTCCCAGTCTTACGAAAGGCCTTGTTTCACAGTGAAGCATGTAACTTGGAATAGAGTGCCCAGGAAGGAAATCTATCACTGTTGAGGACAGAAGTGACTGGTTATGTGGCCAGGAGAGTTCTATAATAAAATACCAAGAGTGGATTGTTTATGTGGAGTTAAGTTTACAAATTAAATGTCTATTATATTTACACAGTCACACTTTTTTTCCATTTCTTACATTGCCATGACAAAATTTTAAGAACAATCAACATTTTAAAGCTTGTTTACTACATCCACTAAAAGTTTTCAACATGTTTCTCTCTCAGCCCACATCCTATTAAAAGAAAACATAATTTAAAGATGAACACCAAGTGGAGATTTGGACAAGTCCTACCAAGCACTATTTTATTGGAAATCTTACCAATTCTAAGTGGAATATATGTCATGCTTCTCTATGTCTTCTCTGTCTGTTGTATAAAACTGTAGTGCAGTGCCTGGGTCTGGGTAATTTGTAAAGAAAAGAAATGTATTTTCTCCCAGTTCTGGAGGCTGAAAAGTCAAAACTAAGTGCCTGTATACAGCATAGGTTTTTATGCTGTGCCCTTCTATGGCAAAAGGTTGAGGACAAGAGAAGGCCTGGTGTGGGAGGACCTCACTTTCCTGAGGAACCCACTCCCATGATGGTAACATTATTCTCTTCATGAGGACAGAGTCCACCTGGTCTAATCACCTTTTTTTTTTAAATTAACTATTGAGAAATACCAATGAGACAGTTTCAAAACCAATTAGTAGGACATATTCAATAATTAATACATTGTATATTGTTGTCTTCATATTGGTTATTCATAGTACATGATGCAGACATGATATGCTGTTCCAAACACTATTAGTACAAATCTTTCTTCTCATTGAATTAAGAGAAGGTATTTGTACATCTATCCTAACTATTTTGAACATACAGATACAAAATGGTCCTTCATTTGTATCCCTTTTTCTTTAGTTTTGTCAGAGATGGGTATTCCATTGCCATTTAAATATTGTAGGTGCATGAATTCAGCAAAATAATCCAATATCATCCAGTAGTTCATAATAGTAGTGGGTTATCACCTTTTATAATGGCAATTATATTTCAATGAGTTTGCGAAGGTTCCACATTCAAACCATATCAAAACTCCAGTGAGATCATGCCCTCAGAAATCATTCTGAGGCAGCACACACTGTCACACTACTAATCCAAAGTTTGCATTCCAAAGGATCCTCATGACCTCTGATTTCCTGTACTTCAACAGCTCTGAGCTGCTGAGTTTCAATATACACTATAGCTATTCTGATTAAGAATACAGTTCCGTATTTATTACAGGATTTGAATCTCTACCCTGGGAGGGAAATCTGAGTCTCAGCCTTAGCGATGAAAATGATACTTACTATAGGAAGCAAGACGAGGTTATGTGCTTTGTTGGTCTGGTTACACACTGAACACACACCATGCATGGAAAGCAGAGAAAGCGGGGTACCATCAGTGATGATTTCTGTTTACTGAGTCACTTGCTTTGTTTTGCTAAATACAAGTCAGTTAGGTTTCAACCATTTGCTGGTTATTACAAGAGAATCAACAAATAAATTCAAAAGCAGTGATGGTATGTATGGTCAGTCTACAGGCCTTTCTACCCCATATTCTGCCCTTGCTATGTATCCATCATGACAATCTTCTTTGGAAACTTACATCTCCAAATCCTCGCTTCCCCACAATGCTCACATCCTATGGCTCCTGAGAACAGGCTAATCGAGAGGGTGTGCCATATTACAAAACACTATTTGCTTACAGAGGAGATTGCCGTCTTGCTCATTAACTTTACATTATCATCCTCTGTTTCTATTGATGTTATCACAATGCTTTCTACAGCTACTTACTGCAATTGCAAAAATACACAGATTGTTCTGTCATTAAGAAGAATAAATGATTTTCTGAGGGAGGCAAGAAAATGGAAAACTTCTATGATCATTTTCTCTGGCTAGAGCAAACTGTTCTAGGATCACAGTATGTGCTAATGTGTGAACAGCCATGTGCTCTACACATGGACAACGTGATAAACCTGTACTTCCCAGGTCCTGCCCTGTTGAGCTGCTTGAGTTGTCTACTGTCTGGAAGAATGTTGGTCTTAGGGCACATAATCAAAAGAAGCTATTGACATTGTCATGAAGATGTAACTCCGTCTCAGTTTTCTTTCTTATTCCTAAAGCAGTGACAATAGATGAGAAGGGATAGCCACAGTAGCGTTCCCAGCATCATCGTTATCACACAGGAGTCGGTGTATCTACACACATCGACATACCAGAAAAACAAAACCACTAGCAAGAACATGCTGTAAACAAAAATAGCACCTTGTTGTGGGAGATGCATTTCAGATCCCAATATACTACTCACTCGGAACCCTCTGGGAAGTATGGCATGTCTGTCTGCCAAGAACCACTGCTTCATAAATAAGACAGACACAGGCTGCACCAGAATCTCTACCACTTACATCCTGGTGACCTGTAGCAAAGCACAGTATTCCCTGAGCTTCAGTGTCCTTCATCTGTAAGTGTAAGATGATAATAATAATATCCAACTCAGTAGGTTGCAAATATTACATGCAGTAATGCATGCAAAGTGCTTAGAACCACAAGCAGTTGATCATAAACATCCAACAAATAACAGATACCATTCTTACTGTTAGGCATTATTGCCAGGCCTTACAATCTTTGGCTGAATGAGATAACTGGACAAGACAGCATCTGAGGGCCCAACCAGGTACAGTGGTTTATCAGTGGACTAGAAGGTAATTATGTTTTGCAAAAGAAATCCTCACAGAAGCTGCATGTGATGGAACAAACACACCCATGACCCTGGCACTCTGGGAAACTGAAGAAGTTTAAGGCCTAC
>PVKA01012456.1:16958-57843 GCA_004027165.1 Ctenomys sociabilis
AAAAAAAAAAAAAAAAAAAAAAAAAGGTGGGGGGGCTGTGGGCATTACTCAGTGCAAAGTCCCTGGATTCAATTTTCATCACTAAAAAAAACAATCCATACAAAAAATGATTTTGCATTTTTCACATGCAAAAATCATTAACCTATACTTTTGAAACTTTAGGTAGAAACCTTCTTTTAGGAACAGTGTGAGACATCATATCCTGCTTATGACTTTATCTTTCTCAGTAAACTGTCAAAACTCATTAGAAGCAGAGACTCCTTCTTGAGTTTTAGAATACCAATGTCAGCCCAGTGAGGAAAAAAAACCAAGCACATGAATTAAGAAATGAATTTGGGGTATAAACCAGCAGCCTAAGGTCTCGGCCCTGCCCTTGGGGCTGGGAACATGGCTCAATATAGAGGTTTTGCCTAATGTGATCAAAGTCCAAAGTGACAGACACTTAAAGAAAGATGAAGAGTTGGAAAGGTGAAAGAAGCTACCAAGGCTGAAGCTTGCCATTTCAGCTGGAATATGACTCCTGAAGAGAGTTAAGAGCATGAAGGAATAAACCACTTTGCTATCTGAAAGAACTTTCCAGAAGAAGGAGAACAAGTACAGAGGCTCTGAGAGTCTCAGAAGTCTGGGGCTCTGGTCAGCATGTTGGTAGAACAGGAAGAAATGGGAGTAGTTGAAGTTTTTAGGGTTGAACAAGCTCATGTGACATGACTTATTTCATATGGACTCTGGCTGTGTGTTAAGGCTGAGCTTGTCCTTTAGGAGGCTTCTCACTCTTTGATGGAAAAGGCACATGGTGGCTTGGATCATCATAAAACTGATGGCAACCAGTCACAACCAAGATACATGGTGAAAGACCTTTAGGATTTCCTTACAGGTAAGATGTTGAATAAGAGAGGAGAGGAATCAAAGATGAACAAGTGAAGGAAAACCACTGCCATTACCTGAAACATTAAGACAATGGGAAAAAGGACTTGGAGGGAAATATTAGAGGCCCAGTTTATTATTTATCAAGCATGAGGTATATACATAGAAAACCTCTAAGCAAGATGATAAAACTACAGCTAGAGTTAGAGGTTGGAATTCAGAGTAGAGATTCGGCTAAATGTTTCAATTAGTAATGATTAGGTTAAAGAGCATTTAAAACTATAAAACCAAACAAGATCATAAAGGTAATATGTGTAGATAGAAAAGAATGAGCCAGTTGCTGAGCATGGGACTAGGTGAATGTTTGGAGGTGAGTAGCCAAAGGGACATGGGCAAGCATCAGGAAAGTTGGCCAGGAAGAAAGGAGGGAAATCAGGAGAGCATGGAGCACAAATGCAGACATCAAAGTACATCAAGAACAACATAGAGATAGTCCTGTCAAATGCTTCCCCAGGGTCAAGTAAGGTAATAGGAGAGAATTTACCACAAGGATTAGCGATACCAATGTCAACCCACAATTTGATGACAAAAAATTTGAGAAAAGTCCAAATAAGATACAGGACTGAATGAGTGGAGGGAAATCAGAAATAACATGTAAACTCCCAATCTGTCTTCTATTTTAAAAAGAAGAGAGTTGGCATGGGAGCAATAGGAGCAGTAGACCATAGAGAAGAGTTGTTGGTTTTGTGTCTTTCTGAGATGGAAGAAAACATCACATATTTGTGTGTTGATGAGAATAGCTTACTGGAGAGAAAAATATGACATAAAAAGAGAGAGGGAAAAATTGCTACAATGATTCTCAGCTTGAGAGACTAGATGCAAGACTAGGGCAGTAATGGTAGATCTCTTTGAGCTTTCAAAGATATCAATAGCATGCTGCAGCCCATGTGCCCTAGGCTCTGCACCACTAACCAAGGGGTTAAGTGGCCAGCCAATTTTAGCTAAACAGGGACTGTTCCTTTCCATTCTTCAGCAGTGAAGATGAAACAGGAATGGGCAAGTTTAATAGTGTGATTCTTTGTTGCCACTCCTTTCTAATGCTAAACATAGATCGGTTTCTTTCTGAAATTCACATTTTGATTACCGTAACAGCTCGAGAGTTATTATTCTAAAATTGCAGATATTATGGAGATAATTTCAATTCACCTGACTTTTCAGGAATGCATCGATTGCTTGAAGTAAATAATATAGCTAAATAATATAGCTTACTTCTGGAACCAGTCATGGAACGCTGATTTTTAGAATAGTCCTTTAAATAAAAATTTACTATAATGCTTATGCTTTCTTTGTGACAGAAATCTGTGATAATACTTCACATCTGAATCATCTTTTATGCTGACATTACAACCTTAAAGTTTCTTTTGGTTTCCGCATCTTCTCAGCATACCAGTAGTCCCTGCAGTTATTCAAAACTATTGACTAGAATGTTTTTGTTGTCTGTTTCATGTGTGTGTGTGTGTGTGTGTGTGTGTGTATTTATATGCACAGAAATCAAAATAGATGTTTTATAAGTAAACATAATATGATCCACATTTGCTTATATTTCTGTATTACTGATAACGCCTGAGCCAGTGACCTAAAAATAAGCCAGAAAATTTATATAGAAAGATCTATTTCCATATGGCTATAAAGCAAATAGGTATGAGTGTACGAGGACACAAACCTCCCGGACCACAGGATTATTGCCACTTCATCAGTACATTACCCAAAGACTGTTTTTTAAATGGATCATTTTTTAATAGCATTTTTTAATTTGGTAAAAAAAAAATATTTTCCAACCAAAAGAGTAGATGAAAATAAACTTACTGTGACTATAGATGTCCCATGCTAAAACTCCACAGGGAAAAATGGGCTTTCATCTCTACAGATAAAGGGAAGTTAAATGTGCCCCACAGGGGGAGTCAGGATCCTCGGGATTCTACATGGTACCAACTTAAGGGTGATTTTCATCTTCTTCCCCCTCATGGGTGATTCTCCTCCATGCAGCAGGACCTTTCTTACTGCTGTAAGTTTTCTCAAAAGAAAGTCTTTAACTGTCTTATTTCATGGTGTAAGGCACAGAAAAAGATTTGAAACACAACTGTCATATTTAATTTTCACAGAGGAATCTTCCAATAATAACAAATACTTTTGTGAACTGCTGTTCTTAATTACTGGAGAGTAATTTTACATGCGAAATCAAAATCAAAGCAAATGTTATTGTAGTAATAAATTTTAAAGTACAAATTGCTGTGTTAATCAAAACCTTTTTAAAATGTACAAAAAGTGATACATTTTATTTGGCTTCCACTCTGTTGACAAAAGTCACATTCACTGTGGAACAGTTCAGAAAGATAGACACCGAAAAGAAATTCAAGTAAGGTATAGTAGAGAACTTACTATGAGGATTAGCAATTGGTCATTTGAAGCCCATGTTGCCTAATAACTTCAGTGCCATCTAACATCCCACAAAGGTCTCATGTGCTCAAACTGGGGGGCTTTGGGGAGATTGTCAGATCATGGGGCACAGCTACCTGTGCTGGCCAGAGGTCGAGCTCGGCAGAGAAACCGGGTCACTGTGGCATGCCTGTTGGGACACACCTATTGTTCTTCCTCCTTACCTCACACTCCACTTCTGTCTGCCATGAGCTGAACAGCTTTGCGCCTCCATAGTGATCCTATCCTTCAGACCATCAGCCATGGACTGAAGCCTCTGAAATCATGAGCCGATCCTCCTATAAGTCACAGGTGTCAGCTCTTTTCTTCCATGATACAGAGATGGCCAGCAGACTAACATTTCATTACTGTATTGCAATAACTATTTTTCTATGTACTTGGCATTTTATAGATGCTGTTTTATAACATGACTATTAATGCAATTAATAGACTGATGTCATCAGTCTTCTAGGTCATTAAATAATTTTCCAAAACATCAGCTCATTTAATCTATGCATCAGAATACAGATTTACCATAATTTATTTTTGCAAATCCTCTACCATTGGCCATTAATGTTATTTCTAAATTATTACTATGGAAATGATAGTGAAATAAATATTCCTATGAATCGATTGCTCAAATCTAAGGCTATTTTATCAGGTTAAATTCATCACAGAATTCTTTAGATCAAAGGCTTAAGCATGTTAAGACTTTGAGTAAATATTGCCAAGTGACTCACAGAGACATAGAATAATTTATATTCATCACAGAGCATAGGAAAAATACTATTTTCTCAGTGATCGATATTAGCCCAGAGAAGTTTGCTCCTGCTTTAAAAAGAGACTATTATCATTTCTGAAAACTTTGACACATGAAAAATATCTTGTTTTAATTTGCATTTCTTTGAATGCCAGTGTGTTGAAATCTTTTCAATTTTCTGGTTGTTTACTGTTTAAATTTTAGCAATTCTTGTTTATGTTTTTTGCCTTGGACTAGTCCCATTTCTATTGATGATTGTTTTAATTTTCTCTTGCATATTTATATATTCATAATATTAGCTATCTGCTCTCACACATGTCATTAGTATTTTTGTTTTTCCTTAATTATATTAAAAGGTGTTTTTTGTCTCCTTAATTTACTTAAATGGCCCAGTCTGTTGGCTGTTTGGCAGTGGATATTTGTATTTTGCCTTCCTGGTATTTATTTTCTCTTAATAGAACTCCAGTTTTCTCTGTCTCCTCCCAAGCAGGTATATCTGCTATGGGCAAGGGACTGTAATTAGAAACTCCACTCTCCCTAAATCATAGGAAGAATATATCATAAAAATTTGGCTCATGAGATATATCTCCTTGGAATTCCAGGATTTTAGTCAAGGAGCAAAGAAATTGAAGAAAAGTTAGCATCCATGCAACTTCATAAAAATATCTTGACTGCACCACTCCCAGTAATAAAATTATTGCTATAGTTTTGATTTCTTAGTCTCCAAAGCTTTTATGCCAAGCATCATTGCCTAATCCATTCTTTGAGTGCCTGATGTTAGTCAGGTGACTGTATTTATCCTTAAGGATCAAGTATTAAAAGCAAGATGACGCCAAGGTAACAAAGAAACCAACAAATCTCACCAAAGTTCATTTCTCATTCAGCTCTATCCTTGTAGAAAGATTCCTTAGGGACTCTGAGGACTCCTGCTGACAGAAACTTAACATTAACACATGCATCCATGATGACAGGGGGAGGGAGAGAACAGGTTAAGTCTCTAAAATATTCTGCTCTGAGTGACTTCTGTTTACTTTTCACTGGTCAAAGCAAGCCTCATGTCCAATCCAGACATTCCAGAGGAAGGGAAGTATGACTTATCCCCAAGGAGATATAGAAAATATTTGGAAACAATGTTGAAGTCTACTATACTTAGTTTATCACAGAGCCTTCCTGTTGCTTATTACTTTATTGGTACCATTTTCCTTTCAGAAAGAAACTTAATGGTACAAATTTCCTCTTGGAGTGTTGCCTTTGAAATTATGTTTAGAAAAATTTTCCTAAATCCAAACTATATAAATGTTTCTTGAATTTGTCCTGTAGTTGAGAGTTTTCATGCAGATTTCCCAAACTGGTATTATACGCTATAAATAAAAATAGTTCCACATAGTTATACTAAATGCTACATTATGATGCAGCTTTAAATTAACCTAATTTTTGGAATTTCTGTAGTAAGAAAAGTGGTTTCATTTAGTTTAGAACTTTCCACACTTATTTAGCCATAAAATTATGGTTTCATGTTCACCCTTTTAATAGCCTACAGGTTACATATTCCTTTGAACATATTTTGGAAATGCTATTTTCTCTGAATTGGAATTCATCCTGTTTTCTGAAACATAGTTATACATTTTTAATCCAAAGAGTTATTCCATTGTCCTCCACCATATATTGAATAAATTTTAGCCAGATGTGCGATTTATCAGATGTGTATTTTTTTTTTTTATGTAGAGTGGGGGATATTTCTGAGGTTTATATTGTGTTCCAATGCCTGTTCCTCCAGGTCTGGCACAAGCAATAAGGTTCTAATCATCACCCTAATTTGTCCTCTTCTGTAATCCTTGTTACTCTTTAACAACCAGTTCCCTTCCATTCCCTCCAACATTCCACAAAACTGGAAATGCAATAACCATAGCACCTGATAGACCCTCTTGTTTGCATGTTTGTAAAGTTTAACATCTAGCAGGATTGACAGTTATTCAAAAAGTAACTATACAAATTATTAATTAAAAATTTTACAACCTCTAAGAAGACATATAGGACCATAAAATTAAATAAAGAGCAATGTATGTAAGACTCCTTTGAAATACATGATGTTGCACTGCTTTCTAAAGGACAAGAAAGAAATGAATGCAGTAAGAGGAGGAGAAAGGCTCACAGGGAAGAAACGGGAAAGGTCTGTAAGCAGGAGAACAGAAAGCACGCAGGAAACGAGAAACTGTGCCGCGGACACAGCCTGGGTGGGAGCAGCAGAAGAGGGGCCTCACCACAGGTGATTAGGGCAGGGGCCATCATGTGACCCCGGACCACCCCAGAAGGAGCAGCTACGGAAGGGATTCGGCCAGTGCAGTTACAGGACACGCTTTCCCTTTCCTTATTAATAAGTGCACCGAGGCTACATGAGCATGAGCTGCAGTAGGAGAGCAGATGGGCAGCACCCAGGGAAAGGGTATCTGCCTGGCTGACAGAGCGGATGCGACGTCCTGGAGAGACCGGAAAATCAGTAAGAAGGGAGCAGCAGTCGATTGGATCATTTATGGGATCTTCCCTCTGGTCAATTCAGAATCCCCCATCCACTATGATCTGCATTAAGACTGTGTGAATCTATAAATGGATTTGTAGAGAGCTGGTGTTTTATACAATTCTAAGTCTATCCATCCAGGAATGTGATTTCTTCTTCATTTTTCACTCCTTCCTCTTTATGTTTCCCAACAATATTTATTTGCTTTCTTCATTTAAATTACATGTATAAAGCTAAATCGTAGGGGTGGTAACTCCTCGTTGCTATTGTACATTATTATTATTTCATTATTATTCATGTCCAAAATACTTTTATTATATGGTGCATAAGAAAGCCTTTGGCTTTGACAATTGTATTGTAGCTCACAACATTGTGAGAGTTTTAGTTTTATATCTAATGTGTTCACACTTGATTCTCTTGAATTCACTGCAAGTGAAAAATCATTTAACTCCCCCTTACCAGTGGTGACACTGTCCTCTATGATCCTCCTTCACCAACTGGCTGCATTTGTAAGAAGCTCTAGGGATGACAACAAGTCTTCTTGCCTGGCTTTGAGAAAAGTACGGAGCAGCTCTTCCTACTGATTTAACACAACATTCTCATACAGGGCCACTCAGATAAGGACAGCAAGGTCACAGACATTTGGGCAACGGCTGGAACCAGACAAAGCAGATTCTTACCTCTCACTTGAGTTCATTGTTTGTCTTGACAATCCAGACCATGGAGGGCTATGGCATCTCTCCAGGTGGCTGTATCACAGTCACCCTTTGCCCTGCCTTTCTCTCTCTTCCTCATATTTTGACCCTCATGGATTGTGGGATACAAATTTGGACAATCCTGCCAGAGTGTTTTACCTTTGTTTTCCTTTTGGTTGTAAAAGAGGAAAACTTCAGCTAGCTCTCCCTGTCTAGGTCCCCTGTTTTAGGAGAGGCAATTTCATGTACTGGCCCTGCTAGGACCAGGGATTCTCCTCATCCCCAGGACAGAAGATCCCAGTATACCCCCATCAAGGGTGAAAAAGGGTAACTCTCAGCTAGTGCTCTGCAAACTCAGGCCATCCATTGTGTGGATATGAGAGTAATCAGAGGTCTATGATAGGTTTGCACCCTCGCAAGGTCTGTGAGTCAACAGGGCTGGGAGCCAGTGTGGGGTAGGGATCCGAAACCAACAACAGCCTCCTAGACTGACTTCCAGCTTCTTCTTTCCCTGGTTAGCCTCAACTTTCCCCCTTGCTTTTTGGGGTGTGGCCTGTTACCACACTGAGCTGCCCATACAAACTGCTCTCCCAACACAGTCCCTCAAATTCTTTGTGCTGTGACCCCCTCCTCCAAGGATTCTTGCATCTCTCTCTTGCAGCCCTCCTTTGCTGAGCATGAAAGGCTTCTGTCACCTCTCTCCTACTTTAAATTCACAGCTGAGAAAGGAAGCTTCCGGTCTATATCAGTTGTCGGCGTCTTACATGGCTTGTACCATAACTGCAAGCACCTGAGCTCGCTGGGAAGTGCTCGCTGGGAAGTGCAGGGCTGAGTGTCATCCTCTCCTCAGCCACAGCCTCTGCCTCTGCCTGTTCATTGGCTGTGCGGCTGGGGCCAAGTGCAGATTGCAGAAAGAGAGAAATAAATATTAGTCTTTTTACTGATGGCATCATTTCATTAAGTTCTTGTGGAAATATGAAAATTTCCCCCAAATTCAGCCTACTCTTTTTGAATTAAATAAAATCTTTATCACTCTTCCCTGACCCTCTGTGAACTCTTCTATCATGCAAATACTGCCTAGTACACAATGTAACTCAAGTTGACTGGATGTGGTAGGAGGTACTGGACAGCCCCTGACTGCCTGAGGAGGACCCCCCAGGTAATCAGTCTGGACTAGATCCACCAGGCCTCCAAATGCCACCTGTAAGCACCGAGGAGCATGTTTTTCAGGGCATTAACCATCTGCAGCGAGTTCTGCAGCAGCTCGGGCTTTTCCTCCTGACAACTTCCCCACTGTGCATGTTCCTGCAATTAGCCTCGAAACTCAAATCGTTTCCCATCCAGAAAGCTACCAAGCAGGAATACGCCGATATGCTACACCAATAACCAAAGGCCCTGCTTGAATAAAGATATTTTTATTTCCACTCATTAAATTGCTGTGTTTGAAATATCTCAAACAAATGCTTTGGAACAGTGTCATGCCAAACATGCCCACACAAACAGAAAGGCAACTCAGCTTTAAAAAACATAGAGTGCGAACAGCCCCCATGCTCTGATTGGAGCCACATGGTACCCAGGGATGCCATGTGCTGCCTTTTCCACCAGAACTCACTTGGAGCACTTCCTCCTGGGGCCCACTCCTATCGCTTCCCCCTCCCCTCTGATTTTGAATACATTACCAGAAACTTGGACAAAGGACAACATCAAGTGATTATGATCAAATGTTCATTTGACCCCTATAGAGAGCTATTGTGTTTTTTAATTCCCAACCTATCAAGACAACATTTTATCAGTTTACATAAACATCCATCCAGTTGGGTAAAGTGGCCACACCTATAATCATAGCGCTGTGGGGGACAGAAGCAGGAAGCCCAGCTTGGTTGATTTATGATTTAGGAAAACCTTATCTCATAATAAAATAGAAACATCTGGATCAGGGGACTCTAGCACCTGTTTAGGCAGAGCACAGCAGCCAGGGTATGATCCCTGGCATGCCATGCCGGTCCTAACCCCCGGGGCACACTGAGATGGTGATTGAGACTGGACAGTGGAGTGTGCCTGTAATCCTAGCACTTGGGAGGCTGAAAACAGGAGAATCACTACAAGTTCAGTCTACATAGAGACCCTGTAGGCTCTGTAGACCCTGCCTGAATACATAAAAACAAACAAACAAAAACTGGTAATATAGCTCAGTGGGAAGATCCTCGGTTCAGTTTGAAGGACTGCAAAATATAAAAATTAAAAAATAGAGACCTATGCAACTTCTAGCCACAGTCAGTATCGAATTAATATCCAGGAGGATCTGAGCCCACCTGCATGACCCGGTGTGTGCCAATGCTGAGCGGAGACAAGGTCTTGTGCCAATGCTGGGCAGAGACAAGGTGCTACAGGAAGCTGCAGTGGCCCAGGCTTCTTCTCACTCGGAGCCCACATAGGTCCACAGAACCGAAAGCAGAAGGGGGGCAACATGACAAAACACAGTGAGATATGGCCTTTATTTAGCATGTGCAGGTCCCTGAAGCTCCACTGAACAGCAGAAAGATGAAGAGTAAGGTCCAACAGACACTGGCAGAAACTTAAATTCTAACTGCCCTTCCTCTTGGCCTTTGAAGAATAGTTCACAAGAAGGCTTCATGTAAGTATGAGAAAGGAGAATGTTTCATCCATAATCAAGAAATTAATTTCACCAAAAGGTCTAATGTGCACTATTTGACATGGAACACAGGGTTTACTTAAAATACACTTTGCTTTTGACTTGGCAGGGGCTGAGCATCCTTGTGGATCCATTTCAAATCACTCTGTGGACCAGGACAGCCCAAGGGGCTGATACACTGTCAGCGGGAGGAGTCTGGCAGCTTAACTAAGTAGCTCAGCAGTTCTGTGGCCTCAGGTGTAAAGGATGTGCCCTTAGGGCTCCAGGATGCTGTTCCTTGTGTCAGTCTGAGAAGTTTAGAATTTAACTGAGTGATTCAGCAGGGGCCCAGGGCCCTCTAGCTGAGAGCTCAGGAACGGTATGAGCCATACCCTCCTGGAAGGGGGCTGTGGCCTGCTACCATGTAAAGGAAGAAAGGAGGCTTCTTCACCTGTTGCTCTTGTTTCCTTTGCTGCCCTTCACAGCCAAGAACTGCCGCCCCTCTGCCACACCACCCTGCCTTGGAGCCAGCTGATTATGGACTGAAACATCTACAAACGGAGAACTAAACAAACCTTTCCTTCCTTAATTTGGGGTGCAGAGTATTTTGCCTCAGCAACGAGAGAAAAGTAACACACACCCAGGCAGTGGATGACAGAGCTGTCCCCGGATAACCAGGGCAGAATAATTTAAAAGACAAATGTGCTAGACCAAGCACAGTGTTTCCTGAAACCGGATCTTATGTGTTTTAATCCCATAAAGAAAATGTGCATCATGTGTTGTCTCCCTGAAGCTGGCAGCAGCAAGGCAACCCTTTATTCATTCTCCTGCCCCACACGGCTCCAGGAGGGCTGCACACGTGGGCTCCGAAAACACCCCACTTGCACCCAGCTGGAAATTTACTCATCCATCTGTATAAACTTTCAAAGCCCTCCTCTGAACCAAACAAGACGTATATAAAAGCACAAAGGCTACGGGAAAATGCTCTTGTTCCTCCACAGCCTTGGGATCCTCAACTATAGATTCAGCATACATAGGAAACATTTTTAATCGCATCTGTACAGACTTTTCTTTGCTGTCATTCCATCAACAAAACAGTACAGCAATCATTTATCTACATTGCATTTATGTTGAACTAGAGATGTTCTAGGTAATCCAGAGGTGATTTACAGAATATAGTGTGTCTGTAGGTGATGCGCAAATGCTGTTATTTTACAAATGAGACTTGAGCATGCTCAGATTTGCCTACTCGTGAAGATTCTGAAACTAAGACCCATGGATACTGGTTATGACTGTATCTAGACAGTACTCAGGAAAGCAGTGGAAGCTACAGCACCTAGCAAATAACCATGTCACTTCCAGGCAGGGTGTGGTAGCACACACCTGTCACCTCAGTTCTTTGGGAGGTTGAGGCAGGAGGGTGGCAAGTTCAAGCCAGCCTAGGTAACTTGATGACTTAACAAGACCCTGTATCATTTAAAAATATATTAAAAAATCCTGGGAAGTAGATCAGTCATTCCATCCTCTGGGCAGTTATTCTCTGGCCCCAGTCACTGATAGCATGGAAGACAAGCATTGTCTTAAATCTAAAGCAGACTCAGGATTTTCACCATTCCAAACCCAAAGGAAATTAGCCTTTTTTTCCCCCACAACCTCCTGATAAATGGTGGTGTCAACATTTGAAAATGGATTGATTCACTTGTATAAACAACATTCTAGTTGTATAGAAACTGCATACAATTTTCATCTCTATTGGCAGCTTTGTTAATGAATGAGATTGTTGTCCCCTTATTTGTAAGTTCTAGGAACAATCAAGCTTTCAGGTAAGTAATTCCACTGTGTTCAGGTTGTATGTCCCTCCTGGCAGCTTGGGGTGAGGGGGCTGGGAGAGGCAGTGCCTGCCTCAGTAACTGGGGGCTGGGTGCCCTTGCTGCCTTCCCGGGCATGCCCTGGCTGTTATGCCTGGTGGCCCCCAATGCTTTCCCATGCTCTTCCCCTCCCATGTGCAGGTCCTGTCTGTGAAGGACACAGCGAAGCCCAGGCCTGCCCATCTCTGAGGGCGTAGACCTCAGCCCCTCCTCTGTTTCACACAACATTGGCTGATACACGACCTGCGCTCCATAAATATTTATGGAAGTCAATCTGCTGTAACCTTCTTCATGTTAGCACCCTGACAGTGCTGCTCAGCCACGCCAGGCATCTTGACGATAACAAAAACTGTTTTCCTAAGGAGAAAGCATATTTTCCAATGACACTTGTGAGCTTTATCTGATTACAAAAGTAATGCATATTCATTATAGGAATTTGGAAAATTCAGAAAAGCATAAATAAAAAGTACAGTAATGAACAGCCCATCATCTACCAAAGAATCATCACTATTGGTTATTGTTCTTCCAGGGTTCTGCATAGTTATGAATGTGGGATCACGGTGATTACTATGTTTAGTGATTTTAACATAATGTGTTAGCTGTGTCATGCATGTCCTTAGATATTCTGGAGGAACATGATTCCTAATGGTTGCAATGTGTTCTCCCATATGGACGTTCTAGTATTTTGTAATTTCACCAATTTCCTTTGTTGGGTATTTTGGTTATATTGAATTTTCTACTATTATAAATAAAGCTTTGGTGAACATCCCAGTACCATAAATCTTTGCACCCATTTTAATTATTTCCATATGAGAAATTTCTCAAGGTGGAGTTGCACAAACACTAAGATGCAAGACTATTTAAAGATGAAAGACGGCACAATAGCCAGAGCCCAGCCCTGTCCATCTGATGAGATGAGACCTAGGTAGTGACTGACATCTTGATTCCATCCACAGATCCACCCTTAGCTTTCCCTGTGTGCAAACAGCCCAGCCAGCACTGCTGGGAGTCTGCACAGTGCAGGTTGAATCCCCACGCAAAGGACAGGCTCAGTTCTAATCTTCTACCTGTGTGTACCCTCAGCAAAACCAAGATGATGGCCACCAGGGAATGCCAGCCAAATGCACAATTCTCTGCCCCTCTTTTTTACTATTAAAACTTATTTATTTATTTATTTATTTATATGAATTTTGGACACGGTCTACAGGGTCTCACTACGTAAATCAGACTCATAGTGATTCTTCTGTTTTCAGCCTCCCAAGCACTATGATTACAGGTGCACACCACCACACCCAGTCTCAATTGGGGGGCGGGGCTGGAAGCACACTGAGGATCGAACCCCTGCCTCTGCCCTCTGCCTAAGTAGGCGCTTTAGTCTGCTAAGCTATCTGGCCGGCCCTTCCCCCATTTAGAGAGACATTTTAACTGGTAAATTTACAGTTTCTCTTAAGGCTAGTTTTGGCTTTATGTATTAGAATCTAGCTTTGAAATGTACAGGAAAACAGTTGTGAGGCTTGAAAGATTTGTTAGCATCAAGGACTTTGCAAGAAAACCTTTTCGCATTTCCTCCTTCCTGAAGCTTGAAACACAGACGTTCCGGCTGGAGCATCAGCAGCCGTCTCAGGGTCTTGTAACAAAGCCACAGCCTATGAATTGTGGAAGAGAAAAACTGATAGCTGGGACTTCGATGATACCACAGAGCTGCCCCATCTGCCTACAACTGACCTATTCATACTGCTTAAGCTGAGAGGATAAATCCTGTGCAGTGAGCCAGCATTGTTCTGGGTTTTCTCTTATAGGCGGCCAACCCTAACATAGTAATTGTAAGGCTAAGATAATGTATTAACATCCCTGGAACACGGCAGGCTCTCATACAGGCCTAGTCTGCTATTCTGGAGTCACACACAGTCTGTATCCAGAGCAGCTAAGGCCCCTGGCCCCGGCCCCTACATGGCCTTTTTACCTCTAATGTGACACCACAAACAGACCTCCACCTCTGACTTCCAGTTCAGGATTTCCTCCTGGGAATCTCAGCAGCTCATCTCCCAACATAAATTTCTCCCTCTCGCCACTTCCTGCTTCCTGCCACACAGCCTGGGTGTCCACTGACTTACTGGGTTTTCTGGACACATAGGCCTGTCTCAAGGACGCCTGAATCAATCCTGATGTTTTCCAATAATTAACTCAGAAATGTACTCATATTTATCATGAAGACAGTCATTCATCCTGCATTACTCTGAACAGCTATTATGCACGCAGAGGCGCTTGAGTCTGAAGTCCTGATTTACTGTTTGCATTACCTCACTACCCAAATCTGCCAGCTCCCTGGCCTGCAGGTGGGAAATCTTCTCAGTGTGGACAGGAGGAAAAGCCTAATGGTGCCTTCTAAGGTCCTAAGGAAGCCCTGGGCTACCTATGCATCCTCTTCTCATCCTGAACCAGGGGTATGAAATCAGCTTGGGCAGAGCCTCACTCTGGTTACAGATGGATCTGACTGCATTGGCTTGTTGTTAAATAAAAAACAAACAACTGTTTGAATTCAAAAATTTCCTTCAATTTTGTTTGCAAACATATATACAAGTAGAAATAGGACTGAATCATAGGTAATAGTGAAAAACTGGAAACAATTTAAATGCAACAGAGTGTACATGAATTATGTTGCAAATGTAGATGTAACTATCAGTTACAAAACTTATATTTATAAAATAGATAATAGCAGGAAAATGCTTGCAGTAGTAGAAGAAAAATATACATATGGCATAAATGACATAACCAAGCCCTTCTTCCTAATCTGTTATCTGATGACTTCTCCTTTATTTCTCACACATTTGGGGAAACACTTTTGACCCTAAATCATCACATTTCTCTCTTCCCTCTGGGGGCATGGGATGATTCTAGAACAGTCTAATCTTGGAATCTCGGATTTCCGGCACTCCAATGACCACCCTGCTTAGCAACCTGACCCCTCATCTCATTAACCAGAGTTTTTCTCTTTCCTTGATGCCAAATTTTTGTATTACATCAGGTGACCCAAACCTCCTATTACAAAAATTACCTGTTCTTCCTCCTGTGCAATTATCAGTGAACGTACGTCCACCTGCATTACCTGTGCCCTGCTACGCTGCCACCACTCCTATCCTCACAGCTCCCTCTCTAGATTTCAATCCCTCATTCTCAGTCACTCAAAGTCACCAGGGCCCTTCTTCCTCCCTTCCTCCTTGTCCTAGGAGAGCCAGCCCCAGGCCAGCCTTGGTGTGAGAATTCTGATTGCTGTCTCCAGCTCCCTAAGCCAGGACTCTGCACACCCAGCCTGTTCCAGCTCCAATTCCCTCTGCTCTGCAGAGCGCTGGTGGGTGCTGTCCTTCCCCTGTCTTCACTAACTCATGAGAAGCAGGGTCCTTCTCATCTCAGGTTCATTCTCTGCCCTGGCTATGGGTCACGTGAGATGGATCCTGGCCCTCACAGCCTGAGCCTTCTCATCAGCATCAAAACTGCTGTTGCAGACATCTCAGAAAAGACACCCATTCCAGCCACCATCCAAGGCGGGGGAGAGAGGAGGGGGACAGACAGAAAGAGAGAGAGAGAATATCTGGTCTTTTTCCATTGTCTGCATTTCCCATAATAAATATACAGAACATGGAAATAATAAGAGAATATATTAGGAAAAGAAGCGAAGAAATGGGCTGGAGGACCAGCTCAGTGGTAGAGCACTTGCCCAGCACATTTAGTCCCTGGCGCTGGAAGGGGGTAACACTACAACTTTTGACAAACAAGCAAAAACAAAAGTGTACTAATATATTCATTGGCTTGTGAAATCATCAGAAACCCTGTAATTGAGAACATTTCTTATTGAAAGCATTCTACAAATAGAAAGTGAAGTTCCAACAGTTAAGACATTGATGTCCTTCTGATAATCCCAATCCTCTAAGAACAGCTCATGCCCTGTTCATCCCCGGCCCCTGGCACAATGCCTGACCATAGTATCTCCAAATCCCTTCTCAGCATGCTGGAGCGGCTAGCACATGCCAGCTCCTCAGAAGTTATGCAGCACTCTGGGGAAGAGGAAGGTTCAAGCAGTCGAGTCCATGTACTCAAAAAAGAAAGTTTTATGTTTGTGATCTTGACTTCCTCTTTTTAGAAATTTAGTTATGATCACAATATATTTCAAACAATTTTGAGTAAAACTGAGGAAAGTTTTATTAAAACTTCCCATCTGTTGGGAACCAACTGGATGTGTGTACAGCACCTACACCATGTGAAACACTTGCCCAGGAACTGGGAAGAACAGAGACAAGTGCCTCCTGACCTCTGCCTTTTGAAAGCACAAAGCCTCATTGAGATTCAGGTGTGGATCACAGGCAGGTAGATGGCAACTCCTCACAGGCTGCAGAAAACATAGCAAGGAAGGTTCAATGAACCTAATGAAGCTCCAGGAGGACAGGATCCTAGAGAGCCCATCACATGGAGCTTGCTGCTGCCTTCCTGGAAGGTTAGGCAGGTACAGCCTTGCAAGCAATTGTGACAGTTAGTGCCCTCCGAAGCATCCCATCTCCCTAGCACATGGATGGCATGATGGAGGATTAAGCATGATCCATGGTTTCTGACCTTGCGTGAACATGCAGAAGAAAACCTAGGTCTGGACAAGTTTCCCACATCTTCTAAAATACATACGATCAGTACATGAGGCAAGAAGGGAGCTGGAATTCCACCAATTCCAACCACCACTCAGTGCATCTCTAAGGAGGTTTTGGTATCCAATCCCTGTCAATATCCATGCTGAAGGATAAGAACCCTCGAGCTCTCCTCTGCCGGCAGACACTTGGAATTTTTAGTTATCATACTTAAAGAAAAGGTAGAAGAAATGAACATGTAATAAAATGCAATTCAAACAATCTGTTTTATTAAAGCAAGTTGATCATAAATCAGAAGACTAGGTGGAGTCTAAATTACACGAGTGAGACAAGAACTTGGCTGTGGGCCATCTTGGCACGCTGTCGTGCTAGGTCTACACAAGGTCACAGTGCTAATTCATTTCCTGAAATTACTTCATTCTGCTGTCTGTAACCAAATAGTTATTTATCTTCAAGTTCAGAAGCACATCAGTTCAAGGTAAAATTTATACTCAGAAATCCAAGTTCACACTCGTGTGAATGCTACGGAAGCACAGACATGATCCTTTCAGTTGAACATTTATTAGGTAACTGAAATAGGATTCCATTTGTACTTTTTTAATTCCTTTTGCACCACTCTTTCAGTAACATAATAATTAGTATAAAGCTGGGCATTTCCATACCAAAAACAAAAACAACTTCCCATTATTATCAGTAGATAATGCTTGTGTGAAAGCAAGTTGCAAAAACTTGAGTAGTAAAAATCTTTATGCTGTCAAGTCAGATCGCTGGAGGTCAATTTTAACTTTCTTTCAAATTATAATAACTAAGAACAAATTTTTCCCATTTTTCTGACCTGCAAATAAATTCAGCCTTAAAAACACAGCCAAAGCAGATCTACGTGATGCCATTTCAAAAAATCTGTCTCCGTGTCAAGGAGGTGAGCTTTTCCCCAGATTTCCAGCAGAGCTCTTTTTGGTTGCCTTTCTCTGGCAAAGTGGGCCTATGCACACTGTTAAATAAACTCTGGAAATGTGCAGCAATCTGCCAATAGAGGTGCTGGCTAAATGAACTTCTCTCCTCTGGGCAAGCCCAAGTGTGATCGTTTCTCTGCTCACCTCATTTGCATTATCTAATGAAAAATGCACATCCTTGGATGATATCTGAAGCTATGAATGTATTAGACCTTTGCAGTAAGAAGCCAGGCTGGATATCTTCATTGCATGCATATTAAATGCAACACTATAGCATATTCTTTATGGGGAGACAGTGATGAAATGTTTCATTTAGTTATAAAACTGCAAGCTTTTACTTCATAACAATACAATGTGGAGAAGAAGACCTTACACTTTGGTAGAGAAGGATAAATGCATCTCCAAACAGAGAGCTTGGATATGTTCAAAAGGAAATGGATGGGCTCTCAGGAGAGAGGTAGGTTCTGTCTTCATCCCAAAGACTCACTTTAGGCATACTGAGCATAAAAGTTGGGGCAGGGAACCTAACCAGGTGATTTCTTTCTTCCTCACACAGAAAGCTTTCAAATGATAGCATCTTTAGCAGAGACAAATTTGTCTCAAATTGTGTTTGGAATCATGCAAGTGACAAGTTTTTCACAAAAGATTTTATTTTATACAGATATGATTACATCAGCCACACTTCTTCCCCTCTCCCCTCAACTTTCTGAATTCTATGCTGCAGGTTGACAGCTGGACCAACACAAGGCAATGCCGTATGCATGCATTAGTGAAGTTGATTTAATTTTTAAGATAATAGGACCTTGTGAATCTTCAGACCCAAAAGCACAAGGAAAAAAAAAGGCCATCTTATACTAGTTCAGATGCTGGAAATGTTTTTTCTCTCTTAGGTAAAAGGTTAAGGTAATGGAGACTATCTATATCCCTATATTTACTCTTTAAGAACTTGCTCTGTAGTTGTTCTTAATACATGTCATTACAGAGCAATGAGAGGGAAGGGAAGAAGATGTGTCAGCCTGCACAGCTGCAACCCTTGCAGGTGGGTCCCAAGCCCAGCACTTGTAGGGGCTTGAACACCTTTAAGGGACTGCAGCAAATTCAACAGTGTGACTCTGGGAAGTCATCCTGCACTTCCTGTGGAAAGGCACAAGCAGGATCAATCAGATTTGGTTTTAATTAGAACATGAGTCAATCAGGAGACTAAGTTCCAAGGCTAATATCTAGCACTGTCCAAAAACCAAAAACAACAATGAAAAAGAAACCTCAATTAGACATTGTCTACCAGTTCTCAGGGAAAACGAAAGCATCTGCCTAATTAGAAAAAGACATCACTCTTCCAACCCAAATTAGAGGACTGTTCTGTGGAGGTCGCACACAAAATTATATGAGAATTGGGGAGAATCTCTATAACTCTCAACAACATAGTTACAAAACGACACAGCCTTTGATGAAATTCTCATTGCATCCTCCTCTCCAGGATGCACACAGGGAGCTCTCCTTATCTTTAAATGAACAAGTGCCAAGAATATCCCATCCTAGAAGCCTCTCTCAGCACAGCAAGAAAAATGTGAGATTTTTTTCCTTGACTGACTGCATATTTTGCTTCCCTTTTTCTGTGCTTGATTATATTTTCCAAATTCATTTTCACTGAATTGGTTCAGCTTAAAATTTAATTGACTTCCTATAAGACAAAAATAGGCTTTATAGCAGTTGTGCTATATTTTTAAAAGATGCAATAGAAAAATAAAATAATGTAAGTGCATTTATTCAAAGTTGCCATTTCTACCTACTATTTCCAGGTGTGAGAGTCAATTCAGGTTCCACACCTGCCATCTTAAAATGCCCCGAAAATTATTACAGATGTGACCATAAAAAGCAACTCAGCTTAGAGGGAAGAACAACTATGCAGGCTACAACTCTACATTTTAGAACAGAAGAAGTGCATCCATTTAACCCCACCTGCAGCAAAAGTTCCTCACCAAGAACACCGATTGCAAAGCCACCTGCACATCTGTTTCCTGGGAGTGCTCAGCAAAGCTCACCTGCTTCTCAACAAACCAAGATGTTACTACCTACTAATACTACATCATGGGCAAAGCTAACTTTTGATGAAATATTTTTTCTTTTCTCTACCAAAACATCATTCCTAGAATATTCTTAAGAGACAAAAAGGTATACAGTATTCAAACTTCAATCTACTTTCTTTTTTTCAGTTCAAGTGGCACTACCATGTTAAGAATTTAGGGTTTATATTAATAAAAGCACAGTGTGTGCAGCAATGCCTCTAGTTATCTATGATGGGTTGGTTAAAGAATTAGTCTTTTTCATGTTGAGAGATTATTTTTCATCTGGGAGCAGGTTACTTATTGTGAAGCGCTGTCCCAACCCCGAGAATAGCCCTGCGGGTGAAAGGCCACCAGAATGACCCAATTCCCAAAACAAAGGGCAATGTTAAAAATGGGCTGCTCATTCCATTCCCGATGCCTTTAGAGAACACGGCCTCAAGCCCCTGAGATACAACAAGGGGAAATGGCCTCTCTATGGTATTATATGTTGAAGACTCTTCAGTGGTCAGAAGAGATAACCTGCTGTTAGCGTTCAGGCCTGGCATGTCCCCTGCTTGCCCACACGCCTGCAGTCCATCATGCTATCAGGGGCTGGGAGGAACCTTTAGGAGATGAGGCCTAGTAGAAGAAAAGCAGGTGACTGGGGGTGAAGAAGTCAGGTCATTGGACGTATGTCCTCAGAGGGTGCAGTGGGATCCAGGCCCCTCCTGCTCCCTTGCTCTTCCTCTTCTTCTTTCTCTCTCCCTCCTTCACTGCCTCCTCTGTCTATCTCTCTGTTTCTCTCTCTCTCTCTCTCTCTCTCTCTCTCTCTCTCTCTCTCTCTCTCTCTCTCTCTCACACACACACACACACATACACACTCCTCAGCCACCATGACACATGCAGGCCTCCTCCCTGACGTGCTCCCCTCCATCGTGTGCTGTGGCACCACAGACCCAAGCATCAGGGCCAGGTGATCACAGACAGAAACCTTTCAGCTAAAATAAACCTTCCCTCCTGCTTAGTTGATTTATCTTGGGTACTTGTCACAGTGATAAGAAGCTGCCTAACACATCTGTTCTTGTTGTGTTGCAGCAAACCAATCTCAAACTGAATGAGGACCAGCCAAATCACTCAGCAAATTGAAGTGCCTGCAAGCAGGTGCAGGGGCTGAGAATTCGATCCCTGGGCCTTCCATGCCAGCCTTGCCCCGCGGGCACACCTAGATGGCAATTGAGACTGGGCATGGTGGCAGGTACCTGTAATCCCAGCTCTTGGGAGACTGTAAACAGGTAGATCGCTGCAAGTCTGATCTAGTAGAGACCCTGAACACCCTATAGACCCTTCCCTAAAAATACAAAAAAAATACAAAAAAAAAAAAAAAGAAAAAAAACCCTTGAATGGAAGATTGCACTGAGGAGATCAGAAAGCAACTTTAATTAACACTGATGGAAAACTGAGTCTCAAATCATTGGCCTCAAGTCGGCTTTGTAGGGGGTTAAACATGCTTTGCAAGCAGGAAGCATAAGGCTGATAGCAGGTTAATACCTGATTGGTTACATACATTGAGCAAACTAATTTTAACAAATTTACTTAAAAGGAAATGTTACTAGTGTGAAGGAACACCCTGGGAGCAAGAGAGGGTGTTTGTGTGGGGCAAGCAGTCAAATGTGTCTGTGACTGGGCCAGTCCTTCCCCAGACATGACACCCATGAAGCAAGTTGGAATCAATGCATATTCTTGTAACTAAAGGAAAACATAAGCCAGACACACTCAGTTTGACCTATCACATTGTTAAAGGATAACAGCTGGGCCAGGACACTCTAAGCTTAACTGGATTTAGCAAGCTAGCTCAGTGACAAGCAGCAGGAGCCTGTGGTCATAGGCCTCAAATTGATTTCTAACTTTTGCTATAAGTTGTCTACAAGTTTGCTGTTCTATTATTGTGCCCCTACACAAGAAGCTCATGGCAAAGATTCAGTATGGACCCATATTCTCCATATGCACTCCAAATGGGAAGTGGGAAAATCTCTTTGCCTCTCGTCCCCAAGCCTTTCTCCAAAAAGCTTGTCTTGTCTTGATGTCAAAAACATACTACAAATATCCCTGCCCCCAGTGTAGCCTAAACTTCCTTTTCCAAATCTAAAACATAATGGAACCATTCCATCCAGCTGTTATGGAACACAGTAGCAAGCCAAGTGGAAAGTGCTCTGCACCATGGAAGCGGAAGGCAACTAATGTCATTATGCCAGTGGTCTGGTGGGGGATCACTCCCAAAGCATCAGCCCAGAGCTGGCTTTGAGCTTAGTTTGTACTGGTTTTGCAAGTGGGAGATATACTTAAAAATGTGGTAAATTTTCAGTTGGCAGTATCAGTTGTTCTTTTTACTGAGCAGAAGGTCCTTGAAACAAGGACAAATAGGTGTGGTACATTTAAGGGTGAGAGTACAGGCTATGCAGCTGGATGCTGTCAAATGGAGATGGGCCAAATTACCTCTGGTTTGCAGTAGGGTGCAGTCAGTCAAGGCTGAGTGAGTCTAACAGACGAGTTACGTGGTGGGCCACATGCTCTTATTTTGTGCTAACATGGTGTCAGACTACTAGATGATTTTTAAATTTTTAAAGTTTCCATCACATAACTATCGTCTACCTCCTCCAAAGCAGATTCTTCGCCTCTTTCACTACCAACATTTCTAATGCTTGCACCTTTGACACAAATCCTGTAAGACTTGTATTCTCTCATTTCTTTGTTTTGATTAATACATGGCTCATTGAAACTGCAGAACTTAAAAGGCTATAGGAAGAAGAATCAGATTCCTTACATAGCTCTGTGCCCATGGTCTCAAGCGGACTTGATATCCATCTCAGGCAGAGCTGTTACTTGAAGCAGAAAGTGTCTAACTAGATCTACTCTATGCCATTATTTTCTCTCTAAATTTGCCTCCTCCACCCCTCATCCCACAGGTAAGACTCCCATACTGTTTTTGATGTCTCTAGATCCTTCTCCTCTTCTTGAATAACACCCCTCTATAGAGTGACAGTAAGGTGATACACCTGTACCACCTGATAAAAAGATGATTCGGTGAAAAACCTTTGGCTAATATGTGAGTACAGTTGGAGAGAAAACACAGGAACTATAGCAGGGTAGCAGCTTTGGAGGACACATCCAGGAGCTCAGCAGGGACAAAACAAGTAACCTGTTCACAGAGTCAACCCCAGAAATCAGTCTAAGCATGTGAAGAAAACTGAGGGTGGGCCAGTGACTAAATGTGGTTCAGGGTAGTCTTTGGGGGGCCGTGGGAAACGGAAGTGGCGATCCGGTCGACTCCGGAAATGTGACACACAAGTGAAGACGGCTTCGCGTGATGATATTCACCTCACCTCAATTAATTGCCAGAAAGTTCTTCTGGAAACATCATTTTAATGTTCATTCGTATTTCGTGAGATCTGATTAAGAGCAATGAAGCCAACCAATCTTAAACTGTGGCAAGTAGTATTCTGCATTATGCTAGCCTGCTATTTATTATCTGGGCTGTCTCTGCCACACCAATAACAGAAACACAGCTCACCTCCTAGTAACAGAGCAGTTGGATCCATTGTGATAAAGGGCAGAGACCACAATTAACTCTAAAAAGGAATGAAACTTATGTTTTTATAGTAAAATACATACCTTTTTATTGTTTGAAGCCAAGGGGACTATTGCCCAAAAACCATCTAATTCAATTCAACTCTGAAAAAATCAAATCCTATTGCCTTCTTCCCAATGGAAAACGCTGCTTTTATTTGAAAGCTTACTACATAGACACTTTGATTCTTCAGTCCAAGCGTATACATCCTGGGTCTCAGCAAATAATGCAGTCTAATCACCCTGGTTACACGGCATCCGCACATCTCTTTCCCAGCTACAAGATAACCCACTGCCAGCTCCTTCCAAATAAGTCATTGTCAGCAAAATTTCATGGTACCAGGAAAACTCTACACATTAAAATTTATTTCTCTATAAAACGCAAGGTTTTGAATTAAAGGAAATCAAGCAAAGTAGGTTTGGCATTAAAATCTCCAGAAAGGAGAAACACTTTTTGATGTTTACTTTGTCGTAGAAACTGTTCTTCAGAAGTCAACCAAATACCAACAACTTCTTAAAACTTCTTGATGAATCTTAAACTAAAGGAATTGGCTCTGACTTAATTTTGTAATGAGCACATATTTCTTTTCTTATTCCTTTTGGATATTATTTAATCAAATTAAGTCTGAAGACTGAATCATAGTGAAACCATTAACTATGTACAAAATGTGAGCTCCAAACCCCCCAAAATTTCTATAAATCTGATCAATGTCAAGTTCTCCAACTACTCTTAGAACATAAATCTGGTAAGGAACTTTTAAAAAATAAATCAGCAGATAATGACCACACTTAGAAATTCATACAAGAATTAAAAAGTTTGGTTAAGTTAAAGATATTATAATGTGAAATTTTTGTCCCTGTGCCAACCTAGAAGGATCAACAAAAATAAGAATAACTGAAAAATATACATGGTTTTGTCACAAAATTATTGTAGTGACATATTAAAGGAGCTATAGATTGAACTTCACTTACAGCATGTATTTAAAAATCTTTTTCTACACTTACCAATACAAAGAATGGATTCGATTGGCAATGAAAATTCAGTTACACTGAACTAATTTTAGTTCCCCTCCCCCACTAAAACTCTTATATGTAGTTGTATAAAAATTAAAAGTCAGAAAATATCCTTATGGCTCACACTGCCACTTTCTGCTAACTAACATGGCCAGACTATTAACACACATAAAACTAAACAAATGGAACAGTGCTGCACTAATAAAAAGGAAGTGCAAAACCTTAATCAAGTGGAATACTTAAATGAAATAAATGTTTATTTAAAGACTTAACATCTAAATTTGAGAGACTCTGGATGAATTCTAAACTTTGCTAAATTTTGGAACTTTCATATTTGTTTACACCTCTTATGAAAGGTCCCCTTGACTAGAGCTTGCAATGTTGAGCACACATTTCTTTAAAAGATTTAATCTCAATTCATGTGTGCATATTTGTGTACCTAGAGATTTCATAAAAACCTTGGGGAAAAACAGCATAAAAACCTCCCAAAGCTAAAGAATATCAGCTGCTTAATTAATGGAAATAGTGGAATGCACAATATGCACATGTTTTTGTCCCTTACTTTTTAAACAAAGTACATCTTTGTCCACACAATGCCTTCTTTTCTCCTTCCATTTCTTAAGCAAGCACCTCCTGCTTAGCAGAGCACAATGTCAATATGAAGTAGAGCAGAACAAGATGTATGTCATTTTGGCTCCCTTTGAAGGCTGCCTAAGGGGAAGTGCCTGACCAGAGAGGAGGGGTCTTGTCAAGCTCGGACATCGGGACACAGCAGGTGGCCCTGCTGCCTCCTTGGCCATTCCTCAGTCCCTCTGAAATTGAGTTATCTTGGAGAGTGACAGACTGTGGACCCTGGAGGCTCCAGTCCAGAGCTGCCGGGAGGAGGGGTGAACACAGAGAAGAAAAGCCACAGACCCTAATCCCTAGCCAAAGGAGGGGCTACAGGAGAGGGCTTGTCAGATTTCAACTGGGTCAGTGTCCAGCCTCAGCTCCCGAAGTCACCCTCAGGCTGTGACCGTTGCATGTGCTGGGAGCTCTGGTGTCATACAAAACCCACTTATTTCTACAAACTGGCATGAGAGACAGCTTCAGACAAGCTCAGCCAGTGTCAACTGAACACACATGTCCCCAGTACAAAACCTCATGCTCCCACATGATGCCATGAGTTATGACTCCAGACACTCAGCCATTTATAAAGAAATAAATACTAATAGAAGTGTATTATCTCTCTCCACTTAAGGTTTTGGATCTCTTGCCTATGAAATATTCTGATAAATGCTATGTTAGAATAATGATTTATAAGAATAGAATCTGGTCCCTGGGTATAGATAACAGATATAAGATTAGTTGACATTTTAGGTCTTTTCATCTGAGATCAGCTTCCAGCCAGCTTTCCCTCCCCAGGCTGGTTTTTCAGCAGTGGTCTTAACAAACACTTCTAGCATTAACATTTCCATGTTAGCACCCTGTGTTCAACATAGGAAATGAAACAAGACCACCTCTTCTCATTCCTACCACATGAGGGTAATCCATTCACTTGTGTCTTTCCGGAAAATATCTTATAAAACACCCTTCTAAGGAACCACATCTCTCGACAATGTTTGAAAAAGTCAGACCTTTGTGTTGAACGCTTATCAGGTTTTGCAATGTGAACCACTGAGGCATAACACCATACATTATTCATCTATTTCGTATGACTCAGGAAGGGCATAAATGCTGCAGAGACAAATTATTACTGTTACTTAGAAAAAAAAAAGATACACTACCTAAATATTTAGGATGTAAACAGTGCTTTATAAAACATTGCTTCCTACCCAGATTTCTGTCCTTATTTTCCCAGGGAAAGTAGATTTACTTGCACAAGAGGTCAAGTAGCTCGCTTGTTCCTACACAGTGCTATCCAGGCTTAGAGAAAGAAGATCAAGGATTTTGTGGTTTTCCATTTTTACAGACTTCAGCCAGTGGATAATTGAAAATCTGTCTACAAGATTTTTTTATGTCCAATCGATTAGTTTTTGTTTTAGAAATATGCATTGCATAGCAAAATATATTAACTTTTTTTCCTTTTTGATTATAATGGATCAGGACTTTATCATAGGTTGGTTTTACTAATTAGATGATCAGATTGTCTATTTTATAAATATTAAGGACCCACAAGACACCAAGAAATGGGAATAAAAGATGAAGTACTTTATTACGCATCTTAACCAAGTTCTCTTACCACAAATAGCAAAGAACTAACCTTTCCCTTTTCCAGTGTCAGGTGGCCTAAAGCAGGGAAGAGTGAGAAGTCAGTCACAGAAAGTAGATTCCTCCAAGGAAAGTATGGGCCAGTTTCCTGTTTCATTGCATTAAACTTATGCTTTACCAAGGGAGTGGGATAAGAAGATGAATGACAAGAAAGAAAGAAAGAAAGAAAGAAAGAAAGAAAGAAAGAAAGAAAGAAAGAAAGAAAGAAAGAAAGAAAGAAAGAAAGGAACTTTGAATGAAATAAGCCACTTCCAATATGTCAGACAAACATACCACATTTTCTTCACACTTATTTTTGTAATAGGTTTCTTTCAAAGGTAAGATATATTTTTATACTAGAAATTCTTTTCATGATCAGCAAATGCTGAGCTTGAAAAAAAAATCTGCAAAGTGACTAATTTCACATATGGGCATCTTCAAAGGGGACGGGGCTGGCCGGCTGCAGAAAGCATTCAGCACTTTCTAAATGCAGACAGGCTCATCACTGTCCTCAGGAGGGGGGCGAAGCAGGCTCGCACTTTCCTTTGCTATAAACATCAGTGTGGTCATTTTCAGACCATAAAATAATAATGATTTATAATAGCATCCCCTCCTGGTCTCAAATCTATTGACTAGAATCATGTTACTAATGGAATTTAAGCCATTTTCACTTATTATTCATATAATGCTCAGGTTCAACCGTAAGCAAAATTGTCAACTAGGCAAAACTTAGTTTTGGTGGTTTATCCCTCAGCAGAATGTCTCTAGTGGGCAAAAATAGACCCATACTTATGGGGGTGTTTGTAGCTAATCCAGAAAAATATCAGTATCACCTCTGACATTGATTATATGTGTATTAATAATAGGTCCTTAACATCACAGGGCAGAAAGGTGATACTCTGAATTTGACATTCCAGGGCAATCCGAAGAGTCTTTGCTTTAGAAAAATCTCAGTGCAGCACCCTTCATGGTCATCCAAGCGCCTGTCCACCACCTCTGTTCAAGGGATGGCTGACTCAGAACAGGAGCTGGGAAAGAGATTAGACTACGAGCTGGAGTTCCGGGCTCAAGTCCTGAATTTACCTTTGTGACTCTTTGAGCCAAGCCTGTCCTCCAGAGCTGCAGTTTCATTTAGATGGAGAATGAGATATGGAAGTCCCTGCTGGGGTCAAAAACATCTTGACTTCAAGAATACAGCTAAGTTCCATCCTGGTACCTCATGCCACGCCAGCGCTGCCCCCCGGTGTGCTGGTGCATGCCTGTAATCCCAGCCCTGGAGAGGCTGAAAACAGAGAGAGCACTACAAGTGAGACCCTGCATCAAATACATACATTTAAAAAAAAAGTGTGGTTAATGGGCAAACATGAATAATGGTCCAATCGAGCCCTAACTTAGAGTGATAAAGTATGATTTTAAATATTTGAATTACTTGGAATAATGAATGGCATTCTTATTTCCTCTTCCACATTCATATTCACACTTGCATCTATTAAAGCCACCCAATTATGATTCATTAAGAGGAGAAAAATCTTTCTTCCTGATTTAGTGAAAGGTCCATTTTTTAATGTAATTTGGGTCAAAGTTGCCTGTTCTATACCGCGTGAAATTACGTAACTAGCTGCAGAAACAGGCTTACAGAACGGCCTAATAGCATTTCCTGGAATTAATGAGTCTATGGTCGGTGCCTGTGTGGTTGGTGTTTCTTAGTGAGTTGTGTCTACTCTGCAGTCCAGCGCAGGCCAGACTAAGGCAGTCGAGCGCCAACCTCGGTTTGTGCGGTTACGGTGGGGGGAGCCCTGACAATCACCCTGCTTAGCCTTATTTCCATGAATTGCTTAATAACAGTTAAGTGGATTTTGAGAAATTGGATTTTCCCTACCACTCCTCAGGCAGGAACCAAAAACAGGAAAAGCTTTAAATATGGTTAACAGGACTCTCTCCTCGAGCCCATTTCCTGAAGCTGAGTAAGAATCACAGGCAGGATCGGTTCCTTTGTTTTCATTTAACATCATCTGCAGATGAACACTTCTGAATAATAGACTCCTCTTTGAGTCTCTGATTTAAGTAGTGACTATTGATTGACTAGTTAGAACTTCCGTGCTTTATGAATTGTTCTCTGGTGGTGAAGAAACAAGGAAATCGATGCTCTTATTTGCGTTTATAGTCAGACCACAGAGAGAATTGAATTTTCAAACATCAGAGACAAAGGGATATTTTAGAAGGCCATTAGTTAAGGAATAAAATTCTAAAAGAGCTAATCATATCAAGGCAAATACTGCTCAAAATATTCCTAAACATGCCAAAGCCAGGGATTAACATGAAAAGCCAACCTCAGCCACTGTCTATTGCTCTGTTTAACACTGGAGTTGTCACCTCCATCACAATCTTCCGGCAAGTCCTATGATGAGCGGGAGCAGGTTCCTGGAGTCACACTAGATGGGCTTTCTCCTGGCTGTATGGCCCTGGATCTCAGTTTCCTTTCCTATAAAATGGGCTCCTTTGTTTCCTTCTCCTGGAATTTCAAGAGGGGTGGAGTACCTGGTGCCTGACAAACAGAAAGCACCATAATAAATGGCAGTTGGCATATTACTGTTATTATTTGCAGTAGTACATATTAAGCAAATACTGTGTATTTGCTGGGGAGATGGCTCAGTGGAATAAGCGCTTCCCTAGCAAGCGCAAGGGCCTGAGTTCAATCCCTGGTTCTGCAAAAAAAAAGATAAATGAAAAAAGAAAAAATAATAATAATAAGTAAATGAAGCCAATTTTAGAAATAAGTTTACAGAGGCCCATCACTTCCTGGCCTGTCCCACACACATTGCTCCTCTTTCTCAGCTCAAGTTCCTAGAGCTGGCGTGACCAAATCAAGACTCCCAGTTTCTATCTGGACCTTTGTGTTAGTTAACTGAATACCCCCAACTACTTTACTCCCAACTAGATTCAGTTCCTGAACTCTTCTCCATAATTATCACTGTGGTGGGGCTCAGGAAATAATACCCCACACTGTGGCTCCAGGACACACTGAGCTGGAGAAACAGTCTCAGACGCAGGGTCCCACCAGCCTTCCACTGACCCTCCTTGCTCGAGAATCTTTGATCTTTCAGGCAATGGCTTTTGCTCCAGTTCCTTTTCTTACAAGAAGACCAGATTCACTAAAGAGTGACACTCTTGTCTTTAGTCCTCTGACAGAAATTTCATTAACCAAGGAAGATTCAACTCATATCACAATGAAAGAGACTGGAGATCAAATCCCACACCCAGATCCCAGAGATCTTTGTCCCAAGATATGGTGTGCTTTCTGGGTTCATTCGTTTTTTTCTCTAAAAATCATTTGCTTATAGCTCCCTCTTATGTAACAAGGACATTTCAATGTCAACTATCTGGCTCTTTCTCTGACTTCCTGTTCTGCATGGCTCCCCTGTATGTGTGCTCAATGACCAGTCGATGATGTCCAGTTCAGAATGGCCCAGAAGCCATCTTGCTCTTACCCAGAAAGCCTTGTTCTTGACAAAAACATCTCCCACCTTCTTGGTGGGTGTGCACACTTGGCCAGATATGTTCTCTCTCCTTCATCAATCAATAGACAGCTACAGGGAGGCCAGTGGGAATTGTATGAGAGAGAGAGCAGGATGTGTGTGGAAGACCAAAGTAAACAAGTTTGCATAATTAAAGGTTATCTTCCTTAATTATCATTGTAATGAAAGGTGGAAAGCTTGCCAAATTAAATTACAAAAGCTCCAGAAGATCTAGGAAATCATAGGTCCACCTCCCCACCTTATGCCGTATACTCAGTGAATCTTTGTTTTTCTCTTTAAAATACATGTCCTTATTGTGCTCATCAGTAGCTTCTTCTCATGATTGCATTAGTTTTCTAGATCCTTCCATATTGTTTTAACTGATTTGAGCAGACAACACCTTTCTTTGAAAAAGTGAGTCGGCCAATTTGACCATGAACACACTACCACATTTCCTGAGCTTCATTACCAATGGCTAGGAAAGTCTTGAATGACTTTTCCTTCATTACTGAGAACTGTCTGTTCCATTCTCATGGAATCCACCCAGCATCTCCTTGGGGGAAGCTAGCAGTAAACAAAGTGCACAGCGAATAGACAAATCAAACTGTGGAGAAGTTACTTTTTCATGATCATACCCTGTAGTTCTTGGCAAAGTGTCATTTACTATATTTTTTAAAAATCTAACCATTCACCATATTTTTCTATAATATGTACTTTATATTAAAGGAACTTAACTATTGCATTCCATTAATAATATTTTCTATTTTTTTAACACTGTTATGTTAAAGGATTAAACTTGTTGCAGGAGAAGAAGAGAAAATAAGGATTTTGTGGTATTGCTTTCTAAAATCATTTTCAAGGCTAGCAAAATATATTCTCAATGTTTTGATTTCAATCAGAAATGAAGGTTTCCTTTCGTCACTGCCTGTCACTTTTTGTTACCGTAGACAACTTTCTAAAAATTTCATTCCATTTTAAATAACCTCATCTTACAAGGGAATGTGACAGCTCTGAGTGAAATAAAGACAACTTTTTGAGTGGAAGCAGTAATTATTTCCATTTTTCATTAAAGTCACCCATTCGGTAATAAAGATGAGAGAAAATTTAAATTATGACCAAAAAGAATGCCATTAAAGCCTAAATGAGCTAATGAAAGAAAATACGAAAACAAAATGATTATGAATACTTTTAAGAATTAAAAATATAAAGAGTGATAAATACTAATAGCAAGCACTTTGCAGATCTAAAAATGCCTTGTTTCTGCAAACTCTCAGAATCAAAGGCAAATGAATGAATAATTATAACGCACAGGAAGAAGAGCAAAGGAAGCAAGCCCTCCCTATAACCTTTAGCAAAAGGAAAAAATCCAAAAGGAAAATTAAAATTCAGGGATTTTTTTTCCCTGCTTCACTACTGGCTCTTCAGCATTCTTCTGAGAACTGCTTTCTTTGAAGATACTTTCTCTCAGTGGGTTTTCTACACCCGGAGCTCCCTGGAGCACAGAACAAGATAGGGTGGTGCATTGGGGCCAAGCTGGAAATGTGTGTGTATTTTGGAAGCAGCCCACGGACTCCTCTCCTGCTCGGCTTCCTGTTTCATCCTGCTCTGGCAATTTGGAGTGAAGGGTAGGCACGGCTTGAGAAGACAGGGGCTGAATTCCCTCCAGTGCAGCCAGAATTTTTCTCAAGCAGTCCATAACTTTGGCCCATGCCAGGCTCGCTGCTCAGAACGAGGCATCTGGGAACCGGGGCACTCGGTTGTTGTAAGAGGCAGTGGTTGCTTCATAAGAATCCAGTCATCCTATGGTGATTTTTCTACGATGCCAAGACATCCACGCATGGCTATAGTTTTGCCTATAAACCAGAAACTCTGGAAGAACCTTAATTCTAACCTAAAAGAAATAGGAATCTGAGGGGCTGGCCTGATAGCTCAGCAGATGAAAGCACCTGCTTAGGCAGAGTGAAGGGGCCAAGGTCCCATTCCCTAGGCCTTTCCTGCCAGTCCCACCCCGGGGCGTGCTGAGATGGCGATTGAGCCTGGGCATGGTGGTGTGGGCCTATAATCCCAGTGCTTGGGAGGCTGAAAACAGTAGGATCATTAGGAGTCTGATCTGTATAGTGACACCCTGAACACTCTATAGACACTGCCCTAAATACAGAAGAAGAAAAAAAAAAAGAGGAACCTATTTTTTTTTTTTTTTAATCTCAAAGTTCTCACAAAGACTACATGGTATAGATACCTTTAAGGGAAAGAAAAAGATAGCAAGGAAAATAGTTATAAGAGCAAAAGTAAACACTGTCTTTGAGCTTTCTGTTCAGATTACAGTTTCCCTCACAGAGTGTGTGTCCCCTCCACCCCTGGTGACAGAGCCGATGACAAAGCCCTCCAACAAGCGCCATGCCTGACTTAACATGTGAAAGTCATTTAACTTCTGTAGGCCTCAATTTTCTCATCTGTAAAATGGGAATTAAAGGAAATAATGTGGCCTGGTACATGATTCACCAGCTGTGCTTCATTAATCTTAACCAATAATCATTAAGAAACAAGGAAGAGAAAGGAGCATATTATTAATAAGGAGGCAAGTCTGTTTTAAAAATTATTTTTTGTTTATAAGTTTAAACTTCATAATGAACAGTTGTAGCCCTCAGCTCACTGAGGAGCGAGAGGCAATCTTCTTGGTGCAGCATGGGAGAGGAGGACCCCATGGGTAGGAGAACAAGGGTTCCAGCCTCATATGACTTTCCCCAGTCTTTCTCAAGCACCTAAGTCAGCCTCTCAGGTTCCTCCCACAGTTGGCTTTCTGCACCAGGAAGCTTGGGCCCCGCCATGCCAGGAAAGCTGGTAAGGAACTACCGCAGGAGTGTCTGTGAGGCTTTTTGCAGGGGAGATGAAGGTCAGCACTGCTGAGCCGAGGATCATCCTCTCCAAGATGAGCAGGTCCCACCCAGGCCTGAGAGAACAGCAGGCAGGGGCAGGGGAAGCTGCTGGTTCGGTGAAACTCCAGCCTCACCTCTTCCCCTCACCGCCTCCCTGCTGCTATCACAGGCTCTGTTGGCTTGCAAACCCCAGACACAGCCCGGGGTCCACACCATCAGCCACCGGTCCTCGGGTCTCAGATTGGGCTGCAGAGACCCACTTGCCTTCTCTGGGCCCCAACTCTTGCACAGCACATGCACAGCCTCTTGGCCTCATCGTGCAAGCCAGTTCCCACACAACAAATGCCTGTCGGCACCTTCACACAACACTAAGGGTTGCACACTGGGTCCCCTGCCCCAAAATTCACGTGTTAAAGTCCTAGCCCTAGAGCTAGAACAGGACTGATGTTCCTGTTCCAAGGGTGGGAAGGGTCTGAAGGTGATTTGATTGTGGAAGTAGAGTCCTTGTGAATGAGATCAGGCCTGTGAGAGCCCCCAGAAGGCTCCCCTGTCCATTCCATAATGTGTGGAACCAGGAATGAGAAGAGGTTTCCTAGGGACTGAGAAGTAGGCCCCTCCACACAGCTCTTCCACCAGCACCGTGATTTGGACCCTCACCTCTAGAACTGTGAGAAATAACTTTGCTGTTAGAAAGCCACCCAGGCTACTGTGTCTTTGTTTATAGCACGAAGGATCCCATTGGAGCTGCTCCTCTGGAGAATCCTGACTAATGCAGAGAACACACTAAACAGGGCACAGAACTGCTGTCTCCTGGGGCCGGTGACCTCAGGGGCAGCAAGCTCCAGCTCTCTCCCATGGAGACAGGGATGTTAGTGGGCTGTGTGCTCTAATGGTTTGTTGTGCCTTGATTGCTAATTATTGTGCCTTGGCAGATGCTGAACTTTTGATAAATATTGCCCATTACATATTAATACTGTTCCTTCTCTCTCAATTCCCAAAGTGAAAAAGTGTGCACTTCGATGGTGTTTCCAAAATCAGGTCAGTTCCAAGATGTCGTCTGGGCCCCCTGCCTACCACTTCCTGTACCCACCATAGCAGATTCCTTACAGTGGAGTGATTGTGTTTAACAGAGAGAATCATGGCTGCTGTGGAATCTGAGCCGGCACAGAGCCCCCAGCACTGGGTTCTAAAAGCCCCACTCACTGTGTTCATTTTAATCCTTCTCTGAGCCCCATGCAGCTCTTCTCCCTTTCTGTTCCCATGGTGGCTGGTAATATTTGGGCTCACCATTACTACAAAGTGACAAGGAGGCCCTGCATCCAGAAGCCACATTATCTCTCCACTGGAACCCCCTGGCAATCATCATTCCAAAGTAGCCAGGAGAAGGAGCACAACAGAATTATAATAATGTTAGTCAGGTGGCATTCCTCCCCTTATCAGTCCCCGCAGATGCAAACAGGCACCAACAAATACTACACCAGAGGGCAGGATAAAAGTGGAATTAGAAAATAACTACCTTCAGGAGATTCTGGGCTTCCAAATTCGATATGCAATTGTAATATAGATAACATGGAAAAACAGATAATAAATACAGCTTTAATTCAAATATGACCTTCAAACAGCTTTTTCCTTAGGAACACAAATGAAAAGCCCCCAACCCTTTGAAAGAGCAGATCCAGACAATAACATCCTCCCTTGTCCCCCCACCCCGGAGAACAGAGGACATCACAGCCTGTCTTTGCAATAATGGCTGCACCGTGAGCTTTTATCACATTTTATCTCATATTCTGAAGTTCTTTATCACAGTGAAAGATATGCTTCCTTGGCCACACTTTATCTCATTCCAAAGGTATCTTATCAATATTCACTGGGCGAGCCTATGAGTCTCTCTAAATGACAGCACAGAGCAATGTATGATAAACGGGGACGTTGCTGCCACTCTGATCAGTGGGTGAGATAGAGAGAATGTGGCCAGCCAGAAAAATCAACTGGGCTTGGCTGAAGTGTCAGGATCATCCGTAACGTGGCAGGGAGTGATTCATCATGGAGCACGGCAACTCTCCTCAAGATGAAGGGAACCGAGCCACACAAGGTCAGAAGGCCCCTCGTTCTTGGCAGAAGTGGTTCCCAACTACAGCCAAGTGGATGCCACACGCTGTCCTTGAGAAGCAAAGGAGGCGTTGTACCAAACTGTTCTTTTCTAAAGCCATATTTCATGGGTGCCTGAACCAGAGTGTTTTAACTGAGCTGAGTGACATGTGCTGGCCTCTTAAGAATCAAGGAGGCCCTTCCCACCATGGCACTGAAGCAGAGACCGCTTCTGGTGCCTAACTAATCATGTAGGACTTCTTGCACAGCAGAGGCCCCCAGCGCCCTTGATGTCTTCTTCCTGTGCCATGTCTTCCATCTCCATCCTGAGATGGACTGCTTACGTCACATATGAAAGCTTTCTATGGGAGGAGAGGGACAAACATGAAGCTTGCTCTCTCAGACACACCTTCCAACATCCAAACTACTTTACTAATTTCCACCAGTACCATAAAATATAATTTTTAAGCAAAAGTATACCAATGGTCTGGTTAGGAAATGTTGCTCCAAAAAGGAATGAAGTTCCACCAAACACAGTATAACAAAACACACATGCTCTCCTTTCTGAGTGAAAATCTGAAAGGCATTTACAGATTAATGTAACAAAAATAATAAACTTGATCTGTACAAAGTACTGAGAACTCAATCCTATAATGAGTATGTTAACTAATGCAAAAGCAGATGAAGGGAAACTTTCCAGAAAACTTCCGGCTCTGATCAGGCAAGTGCTTACAAACCAGGTGCAAAACCAGTCAGAAAGTTATGATGCTGCAGGCAACCTATGGGGTAGGTCAACGACCCCAGTAGACTCCATGACCCCTGTGGCTGGATGGAGGAATTGCAATTCACAAGCAATTGAGCGGAAATTATTTCCTCTTGGGGGCAGTTGAGCCAACGTAACAAAACCAAGAATGCTGTGACTGAGTTGACTTAGTTGTTTCAAAAACAATGCTAATGATATCAGGGTTGCAGGGTCAAACCCCATATGGGCTCATTGTCTTTCTCGAGAGGAAGGAATGGTATTGCCTGACCAGGGCAGCTTCAGAAGCACAGGTCTGGCTCTGTAGGAACCCAGGGCCAAGAATTCACACACACACACACACACACACACACACACACACACACACACCCCATAAAAAATATTGAACAATCAGTCCTGGAGATGTTGTCTCTCCTTTTTTTTTTCTTTTTTAATATGTGTATTTTGTATAGAGTCTCACTACACATCTTGGACTCATAGTGATCCTCCTATCTTCAGCTTCCCCAGCATTGGGATTTTAGGCATGCATGACCACGCCCAGACACAGTGGCTGGTTCAACATGTCTGGAGGCAAGGCCACATGGCATGTGTGGTAGGGATTGAACCCTGGTCCCTGCACTTGCCCAAGCAGGTGCTTAGTTCACTGAGCTATCTCGCTGGCCCTTTTCTTCCTAATCATGCTAAGTAAGTGTGGTCTCCAAAAGGAAAACACACAATGCAATCTTTCTAGAACACAAAAAAGACTAGACATGATCTGATTTGCTGAAGAGATAGTTGGGAATTCAAGGCCAGATGCATGATTGCTTTAAGAAGAGAAGATCTTTCAAAAATAAAATCTGATAGACCAGTCACAAATGACAAAACAGCAAGGAGAACAATCAAGAAAGAACATTTGACAGCAAAATGAGATCTAAGACCACAGCATTCATGAGACACCCTTCCCAACAGTGTTTTTCCACAAACCCAAAGCCATAGCACAGCCTGTGATTCTAGTCCTGATCTGTCAAATTCAAGTAACCAGCTGGTAGGGACACGGCCCTTCCTTGTTAGTGTGGTGGGCATTCAGCAGAAGGCTCAGCTGCATGACATGCACTTGCGCGTGCATGAACAAACATTCAGTTTTAAAGCTGGTATTTTTTTTGCCTTCACTTTTTTGTTTTGACAGTCTACTAGTTCAAGACTTAACTACCACTTCTAAGGAGAAGTTTGGGGACGTGGCACTTGGCAAAAAGTATCTGGTTCTAAGACCAGACACTCCATGGAGCTGATGGGTAAAGATCACTCACCATCAGCTCAGACTCAGCCTTTTCCTGGGAATATTTAGATCCTGCCTTCCTGCCAGGCAGTGGTAGGCACCAGGTACAACCCCCAATTCCATTTTAGAGAGGAGAATATGGGAAGGAATAAACTGGCTGATCAAGAACACAACCAGCCAACCAACCACTGAAACAAAAGTTAGATTGGGTCCTTACTGCCAGCACTCCTTCAACCCAACACTTACCTACAGAAGGCCTTTCTTAAAAATATAAAATGCAGCTGGTAGAGACCTTAGAAAAAAGCCCATGGATGAAAGGGATTTGATAGCAGAAACTGAGAACTCCACACTTCATTTGTATGAAAAGGTCAGTAATTTTTTTTAAGTGTATTTTGTACAGGGTCTCACTATGCAGTTCCTGTTTTCAGACTCCCTAGAGCTGGGATTACAGGCATGCACTACCACTCCCAATCTCAGTAGCAGCGCACCTGGGGCAGGCTGGGGCGGCATGTGGTGCTGGGGATCAAACCCCAGTCTCTGCAGTTGTCTAAGCAGGTGCTTAGTTTGCTGAGCTATCTTGCTGGCCCTAAGAAGCCTGTAATTCGGCCACACATAATGGCACATGCCTCTCTTCCTAACCCTCGGAAGGATGAAGCAGGAGGATTGCCACAAGTTGAAAGACACCCTGGGCTACATAGGGAGATCCTGTCTCAAAAATAAATAAATAAATAAAAACAGCAGTAATAATTAGCATTATAATTATAATACCATTAATCTCCCTAAAGGATTACCGCCTGTCTTAAGACTCACAGATAAAGGCTCTGCTATTTTTTATAACCTTTCTAGTGAAGGTTGATGACCTTGGGAAACAAACACAATTGCTTCTCAGTATATGTGGCCATCAAATTGTGTCATAATCAGAAACTGGTTGAGGAGAACACCACCCCTAATTATGTATATAATCATTTTTTTCTTTAGAATGCCATCCCCTGCAAAAAAATTCAGATGTGCGCATGCTGTTATAAGTCAAAACTATAATTTGATGAAACTTACTTACATTGCTTTCTTTAGAGCATATTTGCAGTTCCAACTAACTGGCGAAGAGAAAATGGAAGGAAAAGACAGGTGAAAAAATAGTGCTGGCAAGTCAGAGGAACCAAATCACCAGTTGAAAACTTAACAGAAGACCTGTAGTGAATAAGCAAAATGGAAAATAGTCAAAATTTCTCAGTCCTGTGCAGTAGTGCAGGTTTCACTCTTGGCATCCTGCTGCTTGCCTGCTGCCGACTCTGGGAGAAAGAAGGTGCTCCGGGGAGAAATCAACCTCAGGACCTCCCAAGCAGGCCTTCTCTGGACCTGGGCTGGGCTGTGCCTATGTCTACCTAAGCAGTGCTCCAACTTGCCCGTGGGAACCTGTGATTGCTTTCTTGGTGTGCAGAGTGTGCAGACGAGGATCCAGAGAGTTGGTTTTGGTACCAACATCTAAGCAACGAAACCTCATCATTCTCAAGCCTCTTCCCTCACCAGCCCAGTAGCTGCTCCCTTCTCCTCGATACCAGCTTCTCTCTCCAGCAGACATATGGAAATGATGCACATCATATAGGTCTGGACTCTTGCAGTGCTGTGTACAGTGCCGGGTAAACATTTCAGTGATTACATATATATATATATATATATATATATATATATATATATATATATATATATATATATACATATATGCATGCTTTAGAGGTATTATTGTTAAACAGGTATTATTTAAATACAAAATAAGAGATTAAGACTAGATAATCTTTAAATTCCTTTTGAGCTTTGCTGATATATGACTTTTACTTATTTCTTTTGCAATAAAATACTACACTAACATTTATCTATGCACAATCTATAGGAAAAAGCATTTCTGACAAATTAATGGAGGAAGGCAAAGAACTCCTGGGAAGATGTTTGTGTAAAGGTTTTGGAGGCATTTTTGTTGTTTGTTTGGTTTTAATTTTAACACTTCCTGTGCATTGTTAGATTAAAATGGTAAATTAATTAAAAATTCTTCATCCTCATTGATATTAATAACTTTTTGGTACTTTAAAATAATAAAATTATATTTCTTTAAAATATAATCTGTGATTCTCTATCTTGATTTATTGAAACTAATTCCACTGCACCTAGTTGCTGGCAAAGTCAAAGTTCATTCATGCATTTAGTTCTCCAAGATCCATAACTTTTAAGAGCCTTAGCATTATAAAGCCCCAACCACTGTGTTTCACTGGTGTTCAACTCACTCTCTATCTGCTATTTGCCACATTTAGTTCATTCCTAGAAAATTCAATAAATAAATTCAATAGCCTCAGCTGAGAGGCTATTGCAGAGAATAGCCTCCATGCTAGATTTTAAAGATCACAGAGTAGATTGCAGTTCCAAGGAGGTAAAAAGAAATCTACAAGCAACTGCAGCTTGCTCCATGGTCACATGATAAAGAAGAGAAAAAACAATTCACTAACCTCAGGAAAATCTCTCAAAACAATACTGTTCCAGATGAAAACTAAAGAAGTGGTAACTTCAAGCCAGATGTGATAGTTTTAAGGCTGGAGATGTAGTTCAGTGGCATCGTGCTCCTCTGACACACATGAAGTCCTGGGTTCCATCGCCAGCACTGCAAGGAAACAAAGTGATCGGTTTGTCAAGGAATACTTTGTAGACAGAAGGAATTAGCCACCTAATGGTGAGGCAGCAAGAACAAGCATATTATCAGAGAATAACCATGAGACAATACAGAGAGAGTATCAGGCTAGAGACTAGGGAAAGGGTGGGAGGGAAAAGGGAAGAAACAAAAAGAAGAAACCTAGCAACAGAGCAAGAGATAGCAGAAGACAGACACAGCAGACCAGCAAAAGAAACAGTGATAAAATCACCTCAAAATATTGTGTTCAAGATAAGGAGTTTATCATCTGGGTAATTAGATGGGGTGCTAAAGCTTCCTCAGATGCAGCAGGAAATGATCCAGCAGCAAGAAGCTGTGGTATGGACAGGAAGTAGAAGACTCTCAAGACTTGGCATGGAGATAGCAGTGAAGAGCATGCTAAAGTGGTGCCTGGGCTGGACCGGCTCTTATGGAGATTGAGTGATGATGGGTGTCTGGGTGGTTGCTATGGAGACAGACAGCAGCGCCTATCAAGTGGAGAGGTGCAGAACAATGCCCTGGGTTCTGCTCTGAGTGACTGAGTTCATAGCACCATTTACTGTGGTGGACGCAGAAAGTGGGGAACTTGCAACAAGAGAGGACAAGGAGGGACACTGAGTTTTTGAGAGGCCAACTTGGGAAGTGTTCAGCTGTGGCTATAGGGGCCTATGGCTTGGACAAGAACTCTAGCTCATGGGTGGGATTTGGAACCCATGTTAACAAACACATGGGAATTGGCTAGAGAACAGAAACAGGAAATTAAGAGGAGAAAACAGGGACAAGTCCTATCTGCCAGTCACAAGGAGAAGGAAGACCTAGAGGAAGAGGAAAAACACCAGGTGAGTGTCATGGTCTCCTGAAAAGTGAAGGAAGAGAACAGTTGAAGGACAGAGGCTAATAGTGCTGAAGGTACTGATATGTGACCATGACATAACACTCACTAGGGTAAGGGGTCCTGGACCTTGCTGAGTATGAATTAGTAAGGTGATGACAAAGCCAGCCTGTAGGGCTGGCCTTCCAGAACACTGGCTGTGCTCTGCTCAGCTGGCCCACATCAACCCCCTCAAGTTCCTGATTTCCATGTTCCCACACACCTTGGTCCATCTTGTCCATCTAGAGGAGGAGATTCCTCCTGCTCCTATCCCCTGAGCATGACTACTCTCCAAGGATCAGCCCCTATATTGCTCTGTTCCTCTCCCTCATCTTCCTTTCATCCCTTATCTCCTCCACTCACATCAGAATCCCAGTCTCACACCATACTATCTCCATGGTCAGCCTAAATTCCTACAGCTGCCTGCCAAGCTCACCCCCCTGTTCTCTCCATGTGTCTGTCTCCCTTCCTCATCTTCCTCCTCTCTCCTCCTGTGTCCTCCATTCCTCTCTCTCTCTCTCTCTCTCTCTCTGTCTCTCTC
>PVKA01012457.1:0-57734 GCA_004027165.1 Ctenomys sociabilis
TACTTACAGACATTATTATAGCATATGTCTCTTATCAGTAAATTAAGAGTGTAGCTGTTTATTTATCTTATTTTTTAATACCTGAATTATATCAAAAATTCAATAATTATTTTCCTAGTGGATGACCATAATAGTACTAGAAGCCGACATAATATCCTGTCCAACCACCATTAGTGCAAATCTTGCCTCAACTTTTGGAAGGTGATAGAACTGAACTTCATCGTTAATGGATTCATACACTGATGGCATTATTAGATGATGGGAACTTAGGAGGTGGCCCTGATTGGAACATAATGTAGTTTACACCATACAGTGGAAGACTAAGATTGCAAAATTTCTAGAATTTCTTGATTGGTGGGAATGTAGCTTTGAACACACCTTGTCTGGCCTCTGTCTCTTGGGCTCCCTTACTTCTTTTATGCTTCCTGTCCATTCCATAGTATGCAGCTCCTTTCTATCACACCCTTCCCTGCAGTGTTTCTGCCTGGAGACATCCTAAAGATAATGTAACCAGCTGGGCTTGGAGCAAACCTCTGAAACTGGGAGTCAAAATGAATCTTTCATCTTAAGTTGTTTTTCTTTCAGTATTTTGTCATAAGAGAATGTGGATTCAGTGCATATTTATTCTCACGGTTATGTCCCAAGAGAATTTCGGAGGGTTTAAATCAATGGAGAGTCCTGAACTAACTGAGAAAGCTACATTGCAGAATGTGTGTGATCCCGTGTTGTCACTTCAGGTCTCTCTCCATATATTTAGAGCAAAGACAATTTTATACACTTTTAATGGCTTAAATTTTAAAAATTGATATTTCTTACTTTGTACCGTGTTGCTTAAAGAACATTCTCATTAAGTAAGTGTGAATGTATTGAGTATACTAACACAAACTAAGTTGGCTATGATGCCATTGAGCAATGTAAACTTTTGAAACCACTGTGGCATAAGTGGCTTACTGATGACCAAAATTTTGTTACATGGTACTGACTTCAATACTGTATGACCTAGTAAGTTAGTATTAAAAGAAATCTCCAGGTTGTAAAGCCTTAAGTGTGAAGAATGAAAATATATGTTGATTCTCTTAAGGCATTTTCTATAGCACATTCAGATATGACAAAAAATGAGCTGGAAAAATATCTAGGGAAAAAATCAGTGCATTTATAACCTAGGAATAGAAATAATCTTCCTTTATGAAGAACAGGCATGAATAATTACTTCAAAATTGAAAACTAGATAAAATCTTCACATATTTATGAGTTCTACAGGAAAGACTATTTTTTATAATTATTACTGCATATTTGTACCTTCTTTTAGTTTTTGATAGAGAAACTCCAGAATTTATCTTAACTCTTTTCAGCCCTTTCTCAGAAACAACTCTTAGTCAAACCTGAACAAGTATTATGACATTTTAGATTCTATACCTCAAGATAGATTAAGATATTTTCTTAAGATATGTCAAGATAGGGAATCAGGAGCCTGTCACTGTAGTCCTGTACTGTGAAACTTTCAAAAACTTGTAATATGCTTTCTCTTTACACTGTACTCAGTATGTCTTTATGGCTTTTGAATGTAGATATATGATATATGAATCAAACAAGGGATATTTGACTGGAGATTTATGGCTTGCAAATTATTTTTCCTTTATTACTTTAATTCTCACATTACTATCTTGAAAAAGAGATTATATTGATGTGATATCTACTGTTTTCTCTGCTAAAAATATTTCTTATTCCCATTCTGGTACCAGTAACTGTCTTCTGGGGACAATTCCCCCTCAGGGGAACCTCTGTCCTATGTGCATGGCTCCAGGAGGGCTGGTTCCCTCTCCTGTGGTTCCTTGCTCCTTGCCTTCTGGTGCTCTGTCACAGCAATCGCTGACACCTTCCTACTAACAGTGGTTAGTGGTGAAATTGCATGTGTTTCTAGTGGACCCTGTAGGAGCATTTGTGGCACTTTTGTGCTGAAATTAATGTTGAGAAAATGTCATCTGGCCTATGAGGACCTGTTACTAAGTGAGTAACAACTTGAAACTATTTGGAAAAACCTGAGTTATCTAGAGTAAGATAGAATTACACTAACATGCTGAGATGAGTATAGATGAGAGACAAGAATTTCTCAGTGAGTTAGACTCCTGGCTCCAGAAATATTTCAACTATTTCGTATGCTGATAAATTACTTTTCCCTTAAGTTGGTTTAAATTGGATTTTTGTCATTTGCAATATAAAGACATTTTTGCTTTATGGATATTTTTCCTATTTAGACATGAAAAACTGAGGTTCCTTGAGATAAAGTACTCTTTACCTATATGGTATGATAAAAATTTTAGTGTATATTTAAATTTAAGTATATTTATTATAGTGAGAGACACATTACCATTACTCCCTCTCAGAACATACCCCTACACATCTGGATACACACACACACACACACACACACACACACACACACACACACTACACACATTTCAAAGGCTCATTTCCCATGTTCATACCATTTTCTTTCTTTCTTTTTTTTTTGGTAGAACCGGGGATTGAGTTCAGACTCTTGCACTTGCCAGGGAAGCCCTTATTCTACTGAGCCATCTCCCTGTCCCATGCTACATCCTGAAGTAGATCTGGAAGTCTTGTATCAGGAATGTTTCTACTTTTGTGCTTTTGTGACTGCTTTGGTGTCCTGATTTAAAACATGTATCTTTCATGGTCATTTGACTTTGGTGAAAAGCTACAGGTCACAGGTTGCTAGATCCCGGGAAGAGGGGCACACTCCAATGTACTTACAAGCTTGCCTTTCCATTGGATGGCACTTGGCAGCAGCACTCATTTGATTTTTAAATCTGCCTCATAAACATAAGAAAAGCAACTCTCAGAACTGCTTCAGAAAGAGGCAACAATGATGGAGTATCTGTGATTGAAGTTGGAAGAATATTTTGAGAGGGATTAGTGGCATTGAGTCTTTTACATAATAATTTTTAAAATTTAAACATTCACCGCATGCTTTGATCTCGCCTCATGTGTATAGCGTGAGGGACTTGAATACAATCTGTCTTCACTTCAGCTGATCATTCTGCCTGCTCAAGCTAACCTTGCTTTGCTGGTCAAGAGTAAATATGAGTGATTTTTTGTTTGCTTGCATTGTTTGCTCTTTTTGGTAGGTGATTTTTGCTTCTTTTCTTCCCAAATAGTTTGCAGTTGTGATTCCATAACTTTTTCTCTTCACACAATGGTAGATTCGTCTTTGTTTGATGCTGGCTCTTTTGTGTACTGTACCTTTCCTGCCTCCACAAGGCCAGATTCCCATGCTTCATGTCTCTAGCTTATAATAAATTATTTGTAGAGCCACACTCAAGTACTTTTAATTCTGTTTCTAAAACTGATTTAGATGGATCCAAGTTGGTCATCTCATCTTATACTGTTATAGAACTTTTCAAAATGACTGACTATGGTTGTCTGTGATGGAAGAAATAATCCTTATCACTTTTAAAACCTGAGTTGGCTGGGCTACGCTGTCTTGTGAGACCAAATGTACAGAAATGGCTTTAGCATTGAGGAAAAGAATATTTTCACACTTTGTGACCAATAAGAACAAGTAATTTGATTCCTGAAAGGTTAAATACAGGATCATTTTCCAATTTGACTTTTTTTGGGAAAAAGAGCAATTCTATAAATGAATTTTGAAAAAATACTTCAAGCACAAAAAAAACTACAAAGATGTATTTTGACAGGGGCTGGGGAAATGGCTCAGTGGAATAAGTGCTTCCCTGGCAAGCACGAGGGCCTGAGTTCAATCCCTGGTTCTGCCAAAAAAAAAGATGTATTTTGACAATTATGAGATCGAAATGCATCTGAGCTCTAGTGCACTCTGCTGTTTTACTCTGTGAAGCAGAGTTGTAATGCAACTGATTTCCTTGGAGACTTAAGGGGCTCAGTGCTTCCAGATGACTGTTCAGTGAAGGTGCTCTGTGTTTGTTTCTTGCATTTCATCCTGCTTCAGAAATGCTACTTTTCTTATTTTAGCTTTTTCTTACCAGCTGTTTCTGCTTATGGCTATGTTTTTTTGTTGTTGCTTTACATTTTTTATCTTATTTTATACATGGTCTGCATGAAGCCGCCTCCAGGTCACTTTGCAGAAGAGGCACTTGCCAGAGGGTTTGCATGGCTCTGTTTTTATCTAAGCTGATCATCCTTTCCTCACACAGTCCCCCTATTTGTAGATAATTTCCTATTCCCAATGTTCTTTCCACACCCTGCTTAGAACAGTAGTTGTCCAGGACATTTATAATTTGCAGAATACATCTTTTTTTCTAGCCTACACTACACACACACACACACACACGTATGTATGTATGTGTGTGTGTGTGTGTGTGTGTGTGTGTGTGTGTGGCCACTTGGGTGACTTTTCTTCAAAGAGGAGCAGTTGTCTCAAGTTTTACTGACCTGACCCTATTTCCATGTACTGCTATGTACAGGACTGCCTAGAAGTTTTTTCTTACCTTGTCATTGACCCCAAACCATTAGATTTATCCCAGTTGTGTAATGCAGGTTAACCTTTCTGCATACCTTTCTCTCTTCATATCTCCTACCTGGTCTAGCTCATGACACACTGCTACCTCCCACCATTCGCACAGTCACTCATCCTTAAGTTACTTCTTTCTTTAGGAGTGAATAAAATTCAGGTTCAGACTTAGGTCAAGGCCTTTGTTCTGGTTAGCTATTCTCATGGCTTAACTTAGGACAGCTTAGCACCTCATAAGTAGAAATATGCCTTAGTGTCTTTGTTCTTGTCATGGGTTGCACTGGGAGTAGAATGAGCTTGATTGGATTTCAGTAATTTATTAATGGGATTACAAATATAAACTTCCCTGATTGAGATGATGACCAGACAGGGCTCTCTATACATACATATACATATTCATATACATACATAGACACTGTGTGGCTTTCTCCTATATCTTGTCTGTGTGTATGCATAGAGTTGAAGACCTTTTGCTATAACTTAATTTTCCCCTGTACTCCACAGCCTAAAACCTGAGAGTGCTAAGTAAGAACAGCTTATCTTTGTTTTTTTTTTTGTTTTGTTTTTTTTTTTTGTTTTTGGTCTTTTTTGAGACAGGGTCTCACTATGCAGTTAAGGCTGGCCTTAAGCTCACTTTGTAGCTCAGGCTGGTCTCGAACTTACAACAATCCTCCTGCCTCAGCCTCCCAAGAGCTGGGATTACAGGCATAGGCCACCACACCTGGCTTTTTTGTATTTTTTTTAGGGAAGGATCTACAGGGTGTTTAAGGTCTCAATACTAGATCAGACTTGTAGTGATCTGCCTGTTTACAGCCTCCAAAGAACTGGGATTCCAGGTGTATATCACCATGCCTTTCTGAAACTCCCAACATTTCATCACCTTGATGAATCTTGTCCACCACTCAACATACATACCTTTGTCAAGGCTTGTTGTAAGGTATAAATCAGGCATTTAAAATGTGTAGCACATATTGTCAAAGAACCTATACTTCAAGAGAAATCGTGATTTGGTGGTTAAAAAGTAAAAAGAGAACCACACACCAACTGTGACCATGCACCTCAGATCTGGGGCTAACTTGGTAACAGTCTGAAAGTATATGTTTTATTACAGAATCAAATAGAAATAAGGAATTATTGTCTTATGTATAATGGCCCACACATCATTCCCTTTTCATATCTGTCAAGGTCTGTTGTGTAGAATAGTAGGCAAATTGTAAACCTAGTTTATTGATTAATTTTTTAAAAAATATTTATTTATGTAATTTATTTATGTATTTAGTGCAGGGTCTTGCTATGCAGCTTGGACCCACAGTGATCTTCCTGTCTCAGACTACCCAGAGCTGGGATTATAGGCCTGAACTACCACGCCTGGTTTTGGTGCCTGGCACGGCTTGCCTGGGGTTTGAGGGCCAGTACGGCATCAGGTCCCAGGGATTGAATCTGGGTCCTTGCGTTTGCCACATAGGCACTCAGGCTGCTGAGCTATCTCCTCAGCCCTGTAGACATAACTTAACAGCTACTGTTGACAGACATTATTTTCACAACATACTTAAAGAAAGATTTTTTTCTTGTTGGTGATGTTACAGATTAGGAATAATCCAAATTTAGTTTTCACTTGATGGGAAACAGCTATGGTTGCAGAGCTGGTCCCATAGGTCCCAGTCAATTTCAGTTTGTCAAAATTATAAATGGTCTGACCTAAAAGTGAGTTCCACAATTTCAAAGGAGAATTAAAGCATAAAAGGTTGCAATAATTTTACAAATATGTAGCTATCCAGAAAAAGTGACACAGTTGTACTGTAGGCAATTTCTAGTGCCATCAATGTACATTTGATATTTATTCATACCTATGTTTTAGAGCAGTAGTCTGTAACCTTTTGACATTAGAGATAGGTTTCATGGGAATAATTTTTCCATAAAATGCACTCAGGGTGGTTATGTGGGTATGGTTTCGGAATGATTCAAGCACATTATATTTATCGTTCACTTTATTTCTATTATTACCTTATTATGATGTATAATGAAATAATTATATGACTCACCATAATGCAGAATTAGTGGAAGCTCTGAGCTTGTTCTCCTGTAATTACTGTTCTCCATCTGGGTGATGGGAAATTTTGACATCTGAAGTCTGTTGCTTATGTCCAGTCTACTCCATAATCTCATTTTGGTTGCTGTCACTGCAGATAACACTGCTTCATAAAGATTCCACTTTGGAAATGGAAACATGCTGCTGTGCTTTGTGTCTAGATGTTCCACTACAGCCTTATAAAGTCGTAGGAGTAGGCTTCTAGAGTCTATGACTGACTCCTAGTGCAGTTCTGGGATAAAGACTAGGCGTGCAATACCCACCTTGGGGCAGGCAGCCTGCACACAATGTGAGGTCGGGAGAGGCTCTCTGCTGCTCCACCCTTTTGCTCTTGTTGCTTTGGCTATCTTCTGCCACCATGAACTGTTGCTCTCTCCAAATACCACTCTACTTTAGAGCCACTCCAGTAGGAATGAAACCTCCACAAACTGTGGACTAAATAAACCTTTCCTTCCTTAATTCTGAGTCTCACACATTTTGTCCCAGCAATGTGATAAAACTAAGACACACACTTTTCAGGGCAAATGGAAATCAATACTTCTTTTGTGGCAAGCTCAGGATATTCTTCCTTGGCTAATGTTCAATATATGGAGATTTGAAATTGTTCCACACATACTTTTCAGGTCACTGTCATTGCAGTCTTAAGAAGCTGATTCTTTTCTATATGGACAAAATCTATTTGCTCGTCTCAATCACTAATGGCCACAGATCTATTCCTACCAGTTCAGTGGTCTTGTGTTTTTGTGAAATAATGTTCAAACCTCTTAGAACTAGATTTTGCCTATTTTTTTTTAAACTCTGGTAATGTTTGCACTTAAATGACTCCAAATATATATCAAATTCATAGCCCAGCCACAAAGAAGAAAATAATAGGTCAAGTAATTTTTACATAAGTATTCTGATTTTATATACTTTGTGAATTATATCCCCCAAACAAAATAAATTCTTAATAAAATAATTTGGTAGGTTTCTTTCTTTTGTATGTGTGTATTTGGTACAGGGGTCTCATTATGAAGCTTGGACTCATAGTGATCCTCCTGTTTTCAGACTCAGCACTCGGATTATAGGCATGCACCACCATGCACGGTCAGTGCGGCATGTGGTGCCAGGGACCAAACCCTGGCCCCTGCACTTGCCTAAGCAGCATGTAGTCTGCTGAGCTGTCCCACTGGCCCTTGGTAGGTATCTCGTTGGAAGTGGTATGTGTAGAATATTGCTGAATATTGTATATTATAGAATTAATAAAAGAAGTACATATATTGATCTAAGGAGCCTATCTTTTCACTGATTAAAATCAGATAGGAGCTTAGGAACGCTTTGGCTTGATAGTCACCCATTTCACAAATATTTTTTAGACTTACAAGTTAGGCTATGTCCAATATAAGATTATAATGGGCTAGCACAGGCTGTAGAACACATGTCTTCTAGGTTGCCATTCACATAGTGGCTGTGCCGATGCCACCATCTGTAATTTTCAAATCACAAAATACAGCACATTTCTTTGTGACACCTTGATTCCTGGACATAAAAGAGTGTGAAAGACTGTTTCAAACATGAAATTTCTGTCAAGAGAAAAATATACGAAATTATGTAAATATACAACAGTGGTAAAAGCAACAGGACAGGTTCCCTCGGTACAACATGAGACAGGAATTGATTGGAGAATCACAGGAAGGTGGAAGATTTAGTGGGGAAAAATAGGTTGTGTTTCTGCTGATATTTGAAAGAAAAGTATGATGTGGTGAAAGGAAAAGAGGGAAAGCGACAGAAGCAGAATGTGTGGACAGACTTTGTGGAAAGCTCTTTAAGGTAAAGAAAAAATAATGGAGCAGGAAACCTTGTAAGAGACAGAGCTGCTAAGACAATTCGTAGACTGCAAGAGCTTAAGTGACTTACCCAATGTCACTTACTCTATTTTTTTGTCTCACTTATTAATGAACATGTTTACTTACAACATATTGCTTACTATAATTATTATAAGCTTCTTATTGATAACTGTACTGTCATGGATTCCAGGATAATTATTCATACTAAGCTGGAGATCGCTGGCCAGCTCTCAATGGAAGCCCTTGTTGCTCTGTTGGTTTCATACCCTACACAGTCTTTTTGCTTCCTTGCATGTAGTCCTCTTTGACGATGTTTTGATTGTCAAGTTGTTGAGCTCTGGATCACTGTAAGTACCTAAAACACGCATGGCCCCTGACGTTTCGACATAAGATTTTGAGTTTATGATGGTGAGAAAGTGAAACAAATTCAGTAGAAACTGTGCTCTGCATTTTGAAATTTGAATTTTATTCCCCAGGCTAGTGACACCCAGAACGATATTCTCAGTTGATGCTAGGTGGTGGTAGTGAGCCGCAGGTCGGTCAGCCGCACAGGGATGCTATATGGTAGTGCGCTGTATATCTTTCTACAGTGCCCTGTATATCGTTCTCCAGTGGAACGAAACCAAAATCGTGTAATACTGAGATTCCTTTAGACAGATCAGAGGATGGATCGTCCAACAGTAGGCACCCGCGCACTGCAGAGCTAGAGGATCAAGCTGCCCAGTGTAAGAAGTTAGCCTCAGAGCAAGAGGGACCTGGCTATTGCTGATTTATTCCCATGAATATGAATATGTGTGTTTTATGATTTATTGTTCAGCATATTAGAAATGGTTTACCACTAGTATTTTTTGAGGCAGTGTCATAATAGTAAGTGAAAAATGTCTTCACGGGGGTTTATTGAAATTTTTCAAAACCATAGTGTGCATTTATTGAGAATCACAGCTTTTCTCTTATTTTTCTGATCAATTAGTGGGTTAATTCATTTATCTATGAAACATTTATTAAAATCTTATTTTTATTTTCATCTTTTTGTGCTTTAGGGAAGGGTCTACAGGGTGTTCAGCGTCTCACTGCTAGATCCGACTCCTAGCAATCCGCCTATTTACAGCCTCCCGAGAGCTGGGGTTGTGCGTGCGCTGTCAATCACTGTTTCAGCGCACCCGGGGGCGGGGTCGGCACTGCAGGCCTGGGAATCAAACCAAGAGCCTTCTTGGAGGTGCTTTAATCTGCTGAGCTATTTGGCAGGTCCATAGATTTATTTATTTTTTTAATTTTTGGTTGGCTCAGATTGCCTTAAGGACGGGTCTGGCAAGGCACGTGGAGCTGGGAATGGAACTGCGGTCCCTTGAGCTTCACTGGGTTTGCCTGAACAAACAAATGAGCTAACCTGCAAGCCCCCACCCCCCAGAAGTTTTATATTTTAATGAAGCCCACTTTATAAACCTTTTTGGCTTCTACTTAATGCTTCTTCTGTCTGAAGTATTTGGCACTTGTGAGGTTATAGACATACTCTCCTATTTATTCTTTCACATTTAGCTCGAGTCATCTGGATTGATGTTTTCCCCTATGACTATCCAATTATTCTAGCACCATTTATAGAGAAAACTCTCATTTCTTATTGCACTGTAGTGGCGTGGTTTTTGTAAGTTATCTGGAACTCTCTGCAAAGGTGATTTTTAAAATTGTACTTATTTTATTCACATGTAAATATTTCCATCTGTGTATTTATTTCATACTTTGGGGTACAATCCAGTAATATGCTTATTTATATTTTGCTCAGACTATTTCCTCTTTCAGCACTGGGAGCTTCTTCAATTACTTTGGAAACTTCTTACTAACTACTTCAGTTACCTTTGCTGTATTTCTGGCATTATGATGAACTTTTTGTTTCTTTTGTTGAGGTTTGTTTGTTTTCCATCATTTTTGCTTTCTGCACAGTAAGTTGCTCCAGGCTGATCTTGTATTTTTCCAGCCCTATTCCTTGAACCATCCATTTCTCCAGTGAATCCTTGTTCTTTTATTGAAGAATGGGAATTAGAGCTCCAGTTGTGGTTATAACTGTGTTGTTGCCCTTGATGTATCATTGCACTTAGGCTTCCTTGGCTGATAAGTTGTTGCAAACTGAATTATGCAGTCTCCTCCTCCTACCAGAACTAACCACCAAGATGTTAGGAAGCAAGGCCTTCAGGAAGGGAGTAGGACACGATGCTGATGCTTTTTATGAATGAGATTAGTGCCTTCACAAGGGAGACCTGAGAGAGTTCACCCACTACTCTCGCCATGTAAGATACAGTGGAAAGGGTGGCAGTGAGCCAGGAAATGGCCCACACTGGACACTGAGTAAGCCAGTGTCTTGCCCTTGAATGGTATAAACTAAACTTTTGTTGCTTGCAAACCATCTAGGCTATGGTATTCCGTTTATAGCAGGCAGAAATAGACTACACCACAAAGCAAATAAGTTTATATATACTCAAGCCTATAAATATACATTTATCTGTCTATATCTATAAATATCTGTATCTGTGTCTATCTGTTCTATAATAAGTGAAACATGATTTCATGCTGATGTATGCAATTCCAGTCCCATGCCACGTGGATCTTTCTGGCTTTTCTCCCTGCTTCTCTGTGGCTTCCCACTCCAAGCGTGTTACACCTAGCTCCCAGCATCAGTCCCTCTTTCACTTAAGTGTTTAGCTTCAGCATTCATGCAGTGTGGTTTCAAAATTGTTAGACCATACCTTTAAACTAGAGGAGAGTGCTATGTGCAGTTCTATTTGCCCTCAGCTGGATAAACTCATTTCCATAGCTACTTGGGTCTATATTTCCATCTTTTCAGACACACACACACACACACACACACACACTGTTCATTTTTTCATTTTTCAAAATATACATTCTGAGATTTATTCAATTTCTAATGATTTTTTTAAAGGTTTGATATTAAAATTCACCCTTTTGAATTTTGGGATATGTCATTGCTACAGTGCTCGCCTAGCAGCCACAGGGGCTTAGGTTCAATCCCCAACATTTAAATAAATAAGCAAAAGATTAATATATACTATGTATAGATAGCAATTCCCCCACAGTGAAATGTGTTTATTATGTGTTGTAAATACGCTAATAAAAAAGAAAAATATAATAATCATTTAAATAAGTAAGTCAATAAATAGAATCTCTGTCTTTCATAGTGCTACAGGTTCTGATAAATGCTTAGCATCATGTATGTTCTATTACTTACACAATATACAGAATAGTTTTGTCACAGTAAAAAGTCAAGTGCTTTATTTGTCAGCTCTTTGCTATGAATCTTTGTCAATCATTGATATCTATTGTCTTACTGTTGTGTGTTTTTGATAGTATCATGTAAATAGAATATCATATAAATTTGATAATATCTTATCATGCAGAATATGTAGTATTCTGAGACTGGTTTCTTTATATACATTTAAGAACCATCCATGGACTGGGGAGATGGCTCAGTGGAATAAGCGCTTTCTTGGCAAGGACCTGAGTTCAATCCCAAATTCGGCCAAAAAAAAAAAGAACCATTTATGCCTTTAAATAGGCTAATAAATCTTCATTTTTAATCATTGTTACACTGATATTCTCATAGCTTGTTTATCCATTCACTTATTGAATATGTTGACTGTCTCTATAGAAATTGTGAAGTGTACTTCTGTGGACATCTGTGTGCAAAGATTTTCACTAAAGCAAGTTTGCAAATCATGGGTCAATATGTAAGAGGGCATTTGCTGGTAGATATAGTAGATTGTACTTAGCTTTCAAGAAACTGGTAAATTGCCTTGGATAGTGCCAGTCCCATCTTACATTACAAGTGAAGAGAGTTCTTTTCCTGTCTCTGCATAGCAGTATTTTGAATTTTATAATTTTAGTAGTTATATAGTTGTATCTCAACTGTTATTTAATTTTTATTTTCCTAATGGCAACTTCTATTAAGAATCTTTCTTCTATTCTCATTTAACACCTATATATCTCATTTGTCAGCGTTATGTTAAAAATTTATCTCGTTTTTAATTTGTTGTTTGAGTTTTTAGTGTTTCTGTATTTTGGGCAGAGACCATTTAATAGCTATCTATCTTATAAATATTATCTCCCAGTCTGTATCACAACTTTTCATACTCATAATTCTATTGGATATTTTTTAAATTTAATAAAATCTAACAATTTTTTTCTATGGATTGGACCTTTAGTATTATATCTTAAAACTCACTGCCAAACCCATATATTCTATGAGTTTTACAGTTTTTCATTTTATGTTTAGGACTGTGGATCATTTTGAGTTGATTTTTGTGAAAAGTAGAAAGTATGTGTTTAGGTTCAATCTTTTATGCATGACAGTGTATTGTGGTACTATTTGTTGAAAAAAAACTCCTCTTCCCAGTGAGTTTCCTCTATATCTTGGTCAAAAGTCGCTTAGCTATATTGATGTGAGTCTAACTCAGGGCTTGTATTCTGTTCTCTTGCCCTGTGTGTCTGTTTTTTCTCAAATACTATGCTATTTAAATTATTATGGTTTTATAGAACTTGAAATAGTATAATGTAAATTTTCCAGTTCTGCTTTTTCTTTGCTACTGCGTTAGATATCCTGGGTCTTTCAATTTTCCCTGAAATTCAGGAATCACTTTGTCAATGTTTGTAAAACATGGTTTAGGACAGTATTTTTTTAAATCTCTATTCTGATTTTGAAGGAAAGACAAAAAGAAAATATGAAGCATATATAATCTCAGAGACATAAATGAAAAAATTATACCAACCTGGAAAAAGCATGGCCTCAGAAACAGGCATCAGTCATTCCTTTGTAGATCATGCAAGACCTTGTAATATTTTTAAAGAAGAATCAAAAATGTTTTATGTAAGATATCATTATTTTTTAATGCTTATGAGTATTTTAAAGAAACTCCATGAATCTGACAACAGAATATACATACAGAGGCTGGGGATGTGGCTCAATGGTCTGGCAAGTGCAAGGATCTGAGTTCAACCCCTAGTACCATAGTGATATATATATATATATATATATATATATATATATATATATATATATATATATATATATATATATATAGTATGTTTCCACAGGCCACTATTCTGTCATCTCTTAATTTTTATTATATAATTTCACAGAATCCCAAATGGGATAGTAATTTGCTAAGCAATTTGCTTAAAGTTATAGACATAATTAAAAATCAAGAATATTTCTAATTTCTGTATTTCAGTTTTACCCTGTGTAATAGTTATTAATTTATTATCACAAACTTAGCCACTTAAAATGACATATATTTGTTATTTAATAAATCTATGGGTAAAGAGTCAGCCCAGGTTAGTTCAGGAGCTCAAGGTCCTTTTTTCTTTTTTTTAAATGTATTTGATATAGGGTTTCACTACGCAGCTCAGACTCAGTGCTCAACCTGTTTTCAGCCTCCTCAGATCTTGGATTACAGGCATGCACCACCATTTGTGGTCTCGGTGGCTCCTTAGTGCACCCTGGGACAGGAGCAGAGTGGCGTGTGGTGCCAGGGATCGAACCTATGTCCCTATGCTTGCCTAAGCAAGGGCTTAGTCTGCTGAGCTATCTCCCTGGCCCAGCTCAGCATGTTTACAGAGCTTGGTTTAGGTGCCATGCAGGATTGCAGTCTAATCTGATCCTTAAGTGGCAAAGATATACTTCTAAGCTTGTGTATCTTTCAGCATGATTCAGATTTCATGGGTTACTGTAGTGATAGTCTCAGTGACTTGCTGGCAGAAGATTGAGGGCTGTGCTCAGTTCTTTGGCATGTAGGCTTTCTCCACAGAGCAGCACACTTCAGCAAAGCAATAATTGAGGGGGTCAGTAGTTAATGAATGTAGAAAGACAGATATTACAGTCTTATGTAGCAACAATGGTAGTGACATCTCACTAACTTCTGTTTGCTCTTGGTTAGAAGTCAGTCACCCCTCCTTACAGCACTCCAGGGAGGTAATTACATAAAGGTATGGAGAAGGAGAAAATCAGAGCTTCGAGTTTGTCGTCCACCACTGGTTTCAGAGATAGGCACTTTGTCCAGAGGTATACACATTTATGTCATTTTAGTCATAGCAATACAATTGAATATGACCAAATAACTCTAAATGGGATGGGACAAATCTGGAGGACTTAGAGTTTGTAATAACTTGTTCTGTATAAGATGCAGAATCTCCAACGAAGAATATTTCAGGTAGTGTACACCTAAGTGATTCCAATTACAATAGAAGAGCTTCAGAACTCTGCCTCATTAATGCTTCTGCAGTGAAATATTATAAGGACAGAGAATCTTGGCAACCAAAGAAGATATTCATAAGTTAGGAAATTTCCAACAAGTAATGTCTCTGTCAATGTTTGAGAATTTCTGCCAATACTCCAATTCCTGGGCAAGCCTTAAAAGAGTGTGAGTAATTCTGTGGCTTGAATATGCCCCCTCTAAAACTCAGGTGTTACCAGTCTGACAGTATTAACAAGTGAGATTTCTCAGAGGGAATTATTTCATGTGGGATCTTCCTTCTAAATCGGGTCAAGACGCTTTGACATATGCCTCCCCCAGCAGTGTGTGATCTCACCTATTGCTCTGTGAGGATACTGAGTACCCTCCCTGCAGAGGAGGAACTCCCTCTAGACAACTGAAATTGCTGCTGCTCTAATCTTGGGCTTCCCAACCTTTATAGTAAGAGAAATAGATTTCTGTTCTTTTTACATTATTTGGACTCAGGGATTTTGTTGAAGCAACACAAAATTAAGACAGACACAGGACCCATGCTAGATAGAATAAAAAGTAAAAAAAAAAAAAAAGTCTACTTTTTTCTGTTTAATTATAATTCATACTTTTTTTTTTTTTTTTTTTTTTTGTCTTTTTGAGGCAGGGTCTCACTGTGCAGTTCAGGCTAGCCTTAAGCTCACTTTGTAGCTCAGTCTGGTCTCGAACTCACAACAATCCTCCTGCCTCAGCCTCCCAAGTGCTGGGATTACAGGCATGTGCCACCACTCCCGGCTTCATACTTTCTTTAAAAAGCAAAAAAAAGTTAAAATTAAAATTGAAAAAGGGCTCAATATGTTGTCAAGTTCAGCTTAGACAGCATAGTGAATATAAAGCTATTCTGAACTACATATATACCCAGTCTCCCAAAAAAGTTATAAAATTAAAAAAACAGAAAATTTTAGAATATTTTTTTGTGGAAAATCATTCACATTTATTTCTATTTACATGCATGATTAAAATGTGCTTCATTTACATAAATAAATAAATAACTTTGATATGTAAATTATTAGAACTCCAGCAAAAAAATCCAGGAGAAGATTTAAGAATGAGAAAGACAGGCCTGAGGACTAATGCACATGATGAAGACTAGCTCAGGTGACTCTCAGAGCACAGAAGATTCTGAACTCCTTAAATTTTTCTTGTTGTAGGTGAGACTGAATTTAGGGACTGGGATGGAATAAAATTACTGCTTTGTAAAGAATGAGCCATAGAGACAGAAAAGTTTGCAAGATCTTGTTGATTGTTGAGGGACTTCTCTGAGACCTCCGAGATGGGTAGGTGGCAACATAAGCAGCCTTACTTTCAGCTTTCTTCTTTCTTTTCTTTTTTTTAAGAAGTAATCACAAAGCTTGTATTTAATTTTTTTTAAGGCACATTAAATCAGTTCTCATAAGAGTTGGCAGGGATCAGGAGTAAGAGCAAAACATAATCCCACTTCACCCAACATACACTAGTGTCATTTTTCAAATATTACACAGATGCCATTTCTAGTCCCCCTTTTTCTCTTCTGAAAGGATTCCAAATTCACCATGCTAAACAAAGTTCTTGGGGTTAGGGCTAGGGTTCTGCACCAGCAACAGTGGAAGGATGTCCCGGAGTCCTTTAGGGTCACTCTACTGTCCTCAAACTCCTCCCTTACAACATGAGCTGATTTCATTTGCAGTTACGAATTTCTGTTCATCCTGAGCTCTCTGGCTCTAGGAAGGGCCCTTCATACCCTGCAGGGGTGGGGTCCCTGCCACTGACCTGTGCCGGTCTTTTTTCTTGTGTTTTTTATGGATGCTATGATGACTCCCTGAGGAAGTGTAAGAAGCAGCCTTCTGAGGCTTCACACCCTACACAGATCCATCAAGATCCTCAGCGTCCTCCTGGCTGGGCTCATTTTTCTGATTGTGGAAGTCCGGAGAAGTGTGTCTTTCTGTCGCACTTCCTGGCTTCCTCTTTTCAGTGAGCTGGTCCTGAACTCCTGCCAACTCACTTACAGGAGCTGCCAACTTGACTGAAGATTTACTGAAGAGCTGCACTCGGCTTCTTTAAACTTCTGGTTCCTTCCATCATTTTTGCTGTTGGAGTTCTTTGGTTGGTTAGATAGCAATCCTGGCTACGAATAATATTGCCATCCATCCGAATGTCTTCTGGGTAGCTTCCTTCAAAGCATAGATCTGTCTCTCCAAGTTTGCCAGTGTTTCTGCCAGCTCCTACCAGGTGTCTGCGATCTGCGGGCCCTCATGCTGTGCATCACCATGTTGGGCTGGAGCAGGCGACCACTTTCAGCTTTCTTTTTCATATCTTTGTTACACCCCCTCCAGCGCCTTTTCTGTCTCTTAAGGAGATTTCTCCTTAAAACTGCTTTCTCATGGTGGAAAGACCTATGTACCATAGTCTTAGAATTTTAAGTTCCCTGGGACAGACTCAAGAGTCAAGTAGGAAAGTGATAATATTTTCTTTGCTGTGTCTTTCTGAAGTCATAATTATTTAGCCTTTAACAGAAGGTGACCTATCCTTTTATTTACTGAAAAACTATTTGTTGAATAGCTGTTGTTGCTATAAACTGTAATAGTGGTTGAATAAAATTCTAGTTTTAGAAATCAAAAATATCTTTATCCTCAAGATCTTTTAGTCTAAGAAAGAATTAGGCTTATTGGTGAGTTACATGCTCAAGTAAAGTTAAAACTCCAGTTAGGGCATAGAAAGGAGAAAGGGACAAAAGTCAAGTGTCATCATAAAAGAATAAACTTAGCTATAGGTATCCTTTTATGTCAAGTTAAATGTTTTAAGGTTTATCTTAAAACTTTATTGGAATGTGGGTTGTGTATTTGGACACAGTTGAGAATAGATGGAGAGAGCAAGACTGGATTCTGAAGATTTGTGAGAGAGGAAAAAGTGGCTTTGCCTAGGGTATTGCAATTAGAAATAGGGAAAATGTACCTGAGAGTACTGTAGGCATTGTCAGGCCTCTGTGAGCTCGTGGCTGCATAGTGTAATGGGGGACTGTTTCAGGCCCTGAATCAGAGGCCTGTGTATTTAGGAGGAAGAGAGTTTAGGAGAAGGTCATGAGTTGAGGATTCACGTGGTAGATTTTGGAAATATTTGAAATATCCAAAAGGGAATAGCAGGTGGGAAGTTGCCATATGGGCCTGTTATTCAGAATAGTGGTTTGAGTTGTAGATAATTCAGATTAGAGTTGGCATGGATATGACACCCAGAAAAGCACAAAGAATAAGAAATAGAGGGAATAGAAACAAAAACAGAACCATGCCATTGTTACCTTTAAAAGCTTCTGGTTTATATGGACTTTGACAAAGATATATTGATTTAACTTGATTTGCTTCAACAATTATTTAACATGAATTTGGGCCTGAAATAATTTGGGGATAATCTAGTAAATATGTAAGCTAAATAAAGCAATTAGTCTTAAAGGACTTCAAATTTAGAGAACATTTTTTATATCACAAAGCTAATTAAAAGCTGAAAATGCAAATAAGTGTGTGGGTGGGTAATAGGAAATATCTACATTTAATTGTGTTTTGTCTTCCAGACTAAATTAAAATAGTTTCTCAAAAGATGAATAGCATTTATTACATACAAGGGAGTGAGTGCCTATTACTTCATGATGTCTGATACCTGATTGTGGTAATGAGACATTTTTATTATAATTTTATGTATTTTGTACAGAGTCTCATTGTATAGCTTGGACCTCTAGGGACCCTCCTACCCTCCTGTTTTCAGCCTCCCCAGCAATTGCAGGTGTGTACCGCCACACTTGGCCTTGGTAGCTGGCTCAGCGCGCCTGAGCTCAGGGTGGGCTACCAGGGCAAGTGGCGCCAGAGGTCAAACTCAGAACCCTGCACTTTCCTGAACAGGTGCTTGGTCCACTGAGCTGTCTTGCTGGTCTTTTTCCAACCTTTTAGTTTTGAGAAAATAATTCCCCTCTTAAGAGATTTTTTTTGACCTGGAAACTTAAACAGGAGAAATTAATAAAATAGTTTGAACTGCTTCATGTTTTGACTTCAAATACTGACATAGGAATATACTGGTAAGGATGGATACTGAACCATGGCTTAAAGAGAAGACAGAAACCATCTACACTCCTTAATGGCTATCTCCTTAGAGGATTTTTAAAACCTAAAAAAATTTCCTTTGCTTTAAACATCTCTAAGTAGGACCATTTAGTCACCCCTTTTGGGGAGATGTTCAGTATCTAATCTGTCTGATGTTTTTTCTCATGTTTAGTTAAATTCTCTCTTGCTACATTTTAAGGAAATTTCTTTTATACCAAATGACAGGCAGCTGTCTAGAAGAACATAATAAGGCTTCACATAGATGAGATTAATGAAGCTCTGTCTCAACCACAGAATCCAAGCTAAAATCACCATATTCGTAACATGGGGTGGGGTAGGATAAGAAAGCACAGAGATAGAAAGACCTTTATCTTTAGGTTTATTGTTTGAGGCCCTGACAAATAGAAGAAGAAAAGATAGGTTAGCAGTAAAAAGGAGTGAGACTTCTACTTGGTGTTGTGCTTCTCATGAAACTGAGGTCTTTCTAGAGAAAAAAAAAAGGCTTTTGTCCAAAAATGGATAGGCCTAAGATTTATGTGTACCACTTGAAGAAAGAGTGATAAGTTTTCGAGATGTGATACAACAAAGCAAAGTCTTTTAAGTTTCCCACGCTGGTAAGGTATGAGAAGGTGGACATATGCAGGAGGCTAATGGAAGAGAAGACTATTTTAGTAGAGGGTTCTTTACGCAGGTCCATCTTTATGCAGACTTCCTGTCTTCTTCATGACTGCAAAAATTCCTGGGCCAAGAGCACCCATGGCAGTTACCATTTCTCAGCAGTGGTTGCCTTTTGTCAGGTGAGGAAAATTTTGTAAGGGCTTTTTCCTGTATTTTTTGGATCAGATAGTTCTTCATCTCAAAATAATCCTTCGGTAGCAATGGCTTATTTTGATCTCCTGCAGTGTCACACCACCAGTTAGTGAGAGCCGGCAAGAAACTACTCTAGCCTGTAACCTACTATCCCTTCTCTTGTAAGTATCATTTCCAAACCTTTAACATATATTTTTATTCTTCTTGTTTTACTATTAATTCTTTACATTAGAAGTTGATGTGTAGAAAGATAGTTCCATGTGTACAAAGTTTAGGCAGACACTTCTTTATCCTGGACTATATTGGTGGATTCTTTTTTTCATCTAACAAGTGCTTAACCAGTCTGTAATCTGTGTCAGACATTGTATCAGTGTGGTAAAGAATATAGCTGAGAAAATAAAATGACAACCAAACCATGGGCCCTGTCATGGGCCATGGAAAAATGCAATGAATTTATAGGTTATTATGGAAATCGGGAAATTGCTTATGACTTGCTGATCTGCTTATCTTCAGTTAGTACATCACCACTGCGGGCTAATAATCAGCCACGACCAACATTCATGGAGTGTGTCTGAAGAGAGAGGCATATACTCCCTAAGCCCTCAAGGTGCTGACAGTCTACCTTAGTGAAATCAAAATGGAACATGACATGACAACATTAGGCAATAAAATGTCACAAGGCCACACAGTATTAACATTCTAGAAGCTCCTAGTTTAGTATTAAGATTTCTGAAGAGTTATTGTTGAATTATGTCACAAGCACTCCCCTCCATAATGTTATTTGGTTAAATACAGGATGTAGAAATAATTGGATGCCTGCTTGCACATCTATGGACTAATAGAATCTTTCTAGATTCTATTAGTGTCAGTGTCACATTCTAATCATCCTTTCTGGGAATCTGTTTGTTCTGAATCAATTTAGTAAGGTTTAAGGCTTTCATTAAATTCATTAAAGCTAGTAATTATTCCATCCATATAGTTAAATCTATTAAAAATATATCTCTAAGCAATACAATGTGGACAATAAATGTTCTAGGGATCTCCCAACTCTTCTAATTTATACAAATAACCTTTTTTTTTTTTTACTATAAACTTGTTTTTAAGCATTATATTAAATAGCAACTATTTGCTACCTACATAACACTCTTACTGATCCTTGCACCATAGTTAGCATTATGCAGGTTGTAAAGACAACACATCAACATTGTCTGATTTGGGTTACATTGTCTGTGTGAAGGTTTAGAAGACCAATGAATATATAAGGCTGATGGTACACCCATGTGGAAAATCCCAATTAATAACTGAATAGCTTTAATTCTCTTTCCTAGAAATAATGCTAATGCTAGTGTTAACACGAAAAGTCAGATTTTCTTTATAGCAGCTGTTGAAATGCAACTTGCAAAGCTTTGCCATCATATTTGAATCACTAATGGTAAGCTTTTTGTACTTGAGAGGTGACCATTTTGGGTTGGTTGGGAAAGCTATCACACAGAGGAGAAGAGGTGTGATTAGAAGGAAGAAGGAGATTGTGGCACTTTACCTTTGGAGTATTATCTGTTGGAGAGCCTGCATTTTTTCTTGTTCCCATGTATGAGAAATGAACCACTAGCTTTGTAATAATATAAGCAAGTTCTTGTTCTTTTGGTGGATAAATATGTACTAGTCAGAATCTCCTTTGTGTCATTTTGGAGTCAAGATGTAAAGACAAAGTGTTTCCATAAGAATAAAACTGCAGTAACAAACCTTAGAAGCAGTGGGCACCATATTTTGCCATGTCAATAAAAGAGTTGAGTATGCAGATCTAAAGAAGGAGAGGAATGAAGCAGAGTGCACAGAGTGATAAGAAGTTAGTAGTCTGACGATCACATTCATGTAAATAGTGAAAATTAGTAGAAATGTGTTTTGGGCTCATTTCTAAACGTAATACAATCGTTTATACAATTCAAGCCTACAGATGACATTTTCTCCAAGTGTTCATAAAATTATACTTGTGTTCATCCATTTTTGATTCTCCAGCACACTGTAGGCACTTTGTTTGTTTTGTCTTCGTTACTGGGGACTGAATTCAGGGCCTTACACTTCCCAGGCAGGCACTTGCGCCACTGAGCTCTATCACTGGTCCTACACTTTGGATTTAAACAACTATCAAATAACTTATATTATGCAGAGAATTTGCCTTTTATTTCAGAGATGAGAATACATCCTTATCTGTTGTTTTTCTGGAGAGTTCATAATTTTGATTCATTGTACAATTAGCATCTGTATCTGTAAGGGTGAAAAGACATACAACTCTTGTTTGACACATATATTTGGTTGCTTTCTCATCTTGTAAGAAGGCTAGGAGGTTTTGGCCTTCACAACTGTAGCCAGCTATAGAAACAATGGCAGAAAAAGCTAATAGCAGAGCTCAATTTATGTCTTAATTTTATAGGCAAGGTCCTGATACAACTAAGCATATTGTCAAACTTTGCTTATAAGTAACCAGATGCCTGTACTCCTTGGATCCAGAACTTTCTAATTTGGTCACTTTTATACTTGCACTGAGCACGGATAAGTGAGAATCTCATATCTGTAAGTGGTAGCTTGTATCTTGTCAGATAAATTTTTGTAGGTCAACCAATTAGTCAGAAAAAAGGGGAGGCAAATTCCTCATACTTCTGTCTTTTGTTGCACTCAGGCTCTCAGTGGTTGAGTGATGTTCAGTCTTGCTGGTGGGAAGAGGCTATGGAATCCACTTCACTGAATCTAGCATCAGTTTACATCCTAACCTCATCTAAAATATCTCTCTGATATGCTCCAAATAATATTTAATCTAGGCTTCCTGTGCCAGGGTAAAATTGACATTCAATATTAACCATCATGTGTATGTACCTACTGAGTTCCCTTGTTCTCAAACCACATTCTCTGAGCTGCAGATAGTAGTGTTTTCATGTCATTACATTGAGGAATATCTGAAGGAAGTGGTATGTTGCATTGGGTGAGGATCCAGGTCATGAGTCTGACAGAGCTGGCTCTAATCCCAGTACTTTGGTTTCTTCATATGAAAGCTGAGGAAATAATGTTGATCTAATGGGATAGTGGTGACAAATAAAAAGCGAAACCTACAAAGGACATGGTGCCTTAGATATGACATATCACTGAGTGCTCCACACATCTGCTGAAAGCCTTTTTGGCTGGAAATTCAATTCCTGTCTGTGTTTCATTAGTTTTTTCATCCAGACTTAGAGAAGGAATCCCAATGAGTTGGTCCAGGAACCTGCCTTGGAGCTCAGTGCAGTGACTTGAAGACTACTGACTGTATTCACTATCCTGTGCTCTGATATTAAAGGGGACAACACAGGAACAGTGCATTCAGACAACCAAATGCTGTATAAAAATGATATATGAAAGTCTGTTAAGTTGGGAGAAATATTTGAATTCTCTTATTTTGAAATCCTTCTCCAGTGGCTACACTTTCAGTAAGAAAGCCTTCTTTATGCTATAATTCTTTTTCAATTCAAAAGACATGAACATATGCATACTAATTATCTAATCTTCCCTCTAATGAAGTTAAGCTGCACATTCCTTGGCCCTTGCTATTTTCTGCGCAGTTCTTAGCTTTATGTCAGGAACATTTTAACTCCTCCTCTTGTAGCACACTTTTTCCTCCTCTTTGGTCAAATTTAGCTTTGCTTCAAGGCTCTGTTTAGGATTTGTGTGTTCTAAGAAGTCTTCATGGTAGGCCCCTAGCCCTCTGCTTTCTTTGGTTTTCACAGCTAGTATAGTTTTGAAATCTATGTGATATCAAAAAGCTTTTATCAATAAGCAAACTCACCATAGCCCAAATTTTCTGAATGCCTATACTAACACGGACTGAGGTAGTTTTATGAGATCTTGGTGTCTGGAACAAATTTGAGGATCACTGAGATGGTAGAGTTCATCAGCATCCTGCCATTAGAAAATAGAAAGTCACCAAGAGCAAAAGGAGGCCCAGTTGTTTATTTATGCAGTAGAAGGCACAATAAATGCATGCTAGGAAAGGTCAATGGTAGCTCTTTTAAGATGAACTTTACATAGGACAGAACTGATAAGCAGTCTCAGTTTATCACTTAACCAGAAAACTTTTGGTATTTTTTAATCCCTTAAATACTATGGAAATGTCCCTGTTTTCTCAGATGTTATTAAATTATACTTAAATTCATTTTTCATGTGGAAAATGAGCTTCAAGCTTCAATATGATGAATCATTTCCTCTCATCTGATGGTGGCAGAGGAAGTTAATTTAGTGCTGCTGCAGTAGCTGGGGTTGTCTCCTCTTTTATTCTGGGGCCGTTGTGATTAATGGGATTATGTTGGAATGATTATAGCTGCTTATATTTTTCTTTCATCATTTGGGTCAATGCTGAGGTTCTGTCTAGGTTTCTCTTGATTTTGGAAACTTAGTTTGTCTTTTTCACAATGGAATAAGCTTCTGCTGTATGACTACAGAGCTTCAAATTGAACTAAGTGAGCACTCAGGTCCATGCATGTCATAGGAACCTGGGTCATTTGTTAAAAATATTGACTGAGCACCAGTGGTGAGCCTTATCTGGCATTTCATTGAGAATGTCAAGGCCATCACAGTCAGTCCACTGGAGGGAGTTCAGCTTATACTTTGGGAATCTGATTATGACCTAGAGGAGTAGTAAGGAGGCCTAGGGTTGTGGAAATGTAATGGCAAGTGGCTGCTACATTTCTCTGCTTCAATATATCATCAATAATAAACAAAAGAAGGGCCAGCAAGATAGCTCAGTAGGCTTAGTGTCTGCTTTGGCAAGCTGAGGGAACAATGTTTGATCCTGGGTCCCACATGTCATGTTGGCCCTGCACCCAGGATCGCTGAGCCAGTGACCAACCGAGTCTGGGCATGGTGGTGCATGCCTGTAATGCCAGCGCTGGAAAGGCTGAAAACAGGAGGGTCACTCCAAATCCGAGCTGTGTAGTGAGATCCTGCACCAAATACTTAAAATGAAAAAATAAATAAAGAAACAACACGAATGATAATTAGTCTTCATATGTGTAAGGTGGTGGGTCAACTTCACATTGTGGAATGTCATGAAATAATGACTGCTATGTAAACCAAGTGACTTATTTTGTACATATGTGTGTAATTCTGGCTCAAACTTAGCTCAGCATATTAGTTGCTGTATCTTGGGAGCATCCTACCCTTAGACCTGAACAAGGGGGTCTTCTGACTAACCAGGTCACATGTACTAACAGTACATTCACCTCTCAACTCTTCAGTACTAATCCACTAATGAACATAGTGTCCACATGATCCAATTGCCTTCTGAGATCTTCCCTAAATATATGAGAGTTCTGCGGAACTAGATCTAAACCCTAATACTTCGAGTCATCCAACTAATTATGTATTACATTTTAAACATCAAGTGGTTACATTTAGCTCAAATTACTTAAAAATGTCCATTCACACCTGGTGATAAACAGCTTGGAGTGGATGTTACTGGTAATGCTTAGGAAATGAGAGGTTCCCTGTGCTGCCAGTTGAAGGATCTGTTGTGAGCTTAGTCTCAAAGCTGGACTTTAGTCTTCCCAATAAAAAAGGAGAGGAATAGGAAGCACCGTATTTCTCAGCAGAGAGAGACAGAAATGAGGGAAGCACAAGAGGGGAGAGGAGGAGCACATGGAGTACAAGCCTGTAAGCTTCAGATATAGAAAGCGCTGCTTTGGAGATGAGAAGCTGTTGACACCAGATAGTAGCTAAGAACACTGGAGGAAAGAATATTTTTAAAGTAAAAGGTGAAGAGTATATTTAAGAAGATACAGTGTATATACACAATGGCATATTATTCAACTAAGTAAATTTGAGGTTTTTATCGGTAAACAGATGCACCTAGAGAATATACTCTTAAGTAAAATACATTGGACCCACATGTGTAAACATCATATTGTCTCTTTAGTGTGAGAGTCTAATAGAGAAAATAAAATCTGGAAGGTACAATAGACACAGAAAAGAGAATGAACCTGCTCAAAATGAAGGAATTACTGAGTTGAGAAGAAGAATGGGAGAGGGCCCTGAGAAATAGCTCAGTAGAATAAACACTTGCCTGGCAAGCTCAGGGTCCTGAGTTCAATCCCTGGTACTGCAAAAAAAAAAAAAAAATAAAATAAAATAAAAAACAAACAAAAAATGAGGATGGGAGAGAGAGTAGGGGAAAAAGATATATCTATTTATGTAAGCAGGAAGGTGTGGACAAATATACTGTGGATTTTTAGTGGTTTATGGAAAGGAAAAGTTAATGCTTAACTTGTTTTGTCTCCTTTTTTCCAATTCTTTAGCTTTTTCACTTCTTAATTTTGTACATATTTTTCTTTCTTCTTTCAGATTTGCATGCATGTATCTGGTAACATGAACAAGTATTTTGAAGACAATACTATGCAATACAGTAAATACTGTGAAATTCATATTATTTTGTTTAATGAAATTCTGTATCACTCATAATTTTTCTGTTCTAATAATATTTTATTCTCTCCCTAAAAAATAAAAATATATGAGGTGTGTACTTAAGGACAGGGACTTAGAATGTTTTGCAACTGGTAACTAAAACGATTTGGAGGCACATCCCTTTCCCTAGAGTAAGCTCAGTTGTGCAAGAAATTAATGTGAGGGGCAGGGTATAAGTAAAGTAGAAAATGCACAATGCAACACAGGCCTCATACATACCAGAAGTGAATGGTCGCTACACTTGAGGAAATGTTTTCTTTGATTTGGGTATCTATTATATCTCTAATTCACTGAAATGTTTCAACTAATTGCTGAAAGATTTCTAAATTACATTTGCTACTGGTATTGTGTAATTCTTCTCCATGCTTAGAGATTCACTTCAAATCAGGCAAGTGTATCTTTAATATAAACTCATTGTCTCAGAGTTCTCATACTCTGTAAGATAGATTTTCTTAATGTTTGTCAGATCACATGAAAAGGTTCTTCCTGTCTTCAGCCTTAGACCTCAGCACAGTTTTTTACTTAGATCGTCTGGTTGTGTTCAAAGATTCATGCCACTCTGCCATACTTCTAGATTCTAAGACCCTAGTTCCACTGTTAAATATATGTCTGTAAAATTGTGTTCCTTCAGGGAGTCCCTGCGTAACCAACCTGGTTTCTTTCTTTTTTAGTTATTTTTATTTTATTTTTAATGTATTTAGTACAGGGTCTACAGGGTCTCACTACGCAGATTGGACTCATAGTGATTCTCCTGTTTTCAGCCTCCCAAGCACTGGGATAACAGGCATGCACAACGACCAGTCTGTTTCTTCATAGTCTTTTTGTTGTTGCTGTTCAAATAAGAAGTATTAGCTAAGTCAGACTTCGCAGCTACACAGCTACTTGGTTTGCATTTGACATTTACTGCCTACTTCCTCTTCTTAATTTTCGCATCAGAAATATTTTCTCAGGGTGAAAAATCTAAAACTCAATGATTGACTTCATCAGTGCCTTGTGGTTACTTTAGCTTACAAGACATATAGCATGGGCATGTATTTTGTCTAATTCTCTCATTTTCTTGTGGCTAAGGTATTTGTTTAAAGAGGGAAATAGCAAAACTCAGATGGTAAGTAGTTTAAAATTACCAAAGGTGTATTTGCCACAAAGTTTTTCAGATTCAAGAAAAAGAAAAGGACTTTGGAGTGACTCTTGATACAACAAGTTCCCAGCTCTATCTCACAAATATTTCCTGAGTATTTGTTACCTTTCATCAAGACTACAAAAAGAAAAAATAATCACAGAACAAAATGGATATTTTCAAAACTGGAATGTACTCTAGGAAGTGAGGTAACACTATCTACCTTTGAGAGTCTAAATTATTACAAGTAAAGATAATAGCTTCAAAACCATGATCTGTGCCCTGGAATTGACTGTGTGTAGTTAAGTGAGGACCACTGTGTGTACTTCTGAATAATCAAAATTATTATATATAGAAACTGTTACCCCCTTTAATGTCCTTCTCCAGTCAGTTATTAGAACTTGGTCTCTTGCTTCATCGAAGTGGTCGTTCTCTGCTGTTCCCTCTGCTCTGAATACTTCTCATCCAGAATCTGCGTCTCCTCTCCTTTCTTTCTGTCACATGTCTCCAGCTTAGTATGCTCTTTCTTCCCTAGCTATATTATATAAAACAAGCATCTCCCTGAAACACACATTTTCTGCCCTGCTTTTACTTTTCTTCTCAGGGTAACATGTTTATCATTATCACTATATATCTTAACTTCTGTTTCATCTTCATGAGATGTAGGGCTCAGAAAAAAAATTTTCGTTTTTCTTTTGTGACCATTGCTGTATTCCCAGCAGTAAAATAGTGTCTGATACAGAACTTACTCTCAGTAAATGTTTGTGTAGTAATGGGACCCAAAAGGAACAAATGGCTTTTGAAACTTTGCACTAACCTGTAAGTATTGGAAAAAAATATTATCATAATAGAACGTATTGAGCTAAGGGCTGTGTTATAAAAAACATATAAGATAATGGCCATGTTACCAAAAATCTACCTTCATGGTAGGTATTACACTAGAAGTTAAAACAAATACATACGCAGACCAACCAACAAGGTTTTACCTGTCTTCTTAAAAAAATCTTGACCTAGCACCTTTCTTTGGAGGGTCAGACTATTTTCTTCCTGGGATTTTGAGGTTCCAGCTGATGTCAAAATACAATGCTAGAGCCCAGGGAGATAGCTCAGTAGAATAAACACTTGCCTGGCAAGCGCAGGGTCCTGAGTTACATCCCTAGAATTGCAAATAAATAAATAAATAAATAAATAAATAAATAAATAATAAAGCACTATATTGTAGGCCTTGTTACATTAGCACTAACAAAGCTTAAAATTTGTCCTAATTGACATTATTGGCATTAAATTGCTCTCATTGCTATAAAATATCGATGATAAAATCATAGGCGTTATTGCTCCTAAATGGATTCTGAAACACATATAAGAGGTGTTTATTCTCTTTTATTTTTGTGTATTTGGTACAGGTTATCACTATGCAGCTTAGACTTGTAGTAATCCTCCTGTTTTCATCCTCCTCAGCTCTGGGATTACAGGTTGCGCCACCATCCCAGGTCACGGTGGCTGGCTCAGCACACCTGGGACTGGGGCCTGCATGACATGCGGTGCCTGGGATTGGATCATGGTAGTTGTGCTTGCCTAATTAGGGGCTTAGCCTGCTGAGCTGTCTCGCTGGCCCTGCTTTTAACTTTTGATTCTCACTAGTACGTGTTTGAAGTATATAATAATTACATTCTTTTTTCACATCCTTTCAATTCTTTTTCATTTTACCAGCATCAAATTCATTTATTCATCTTCTGCTATTATAAAGTTAATTATCATAAGTACAGATTAATAAGCACACTAATAGACCAAAAACATATAAAACATACAAGACGATTATACTAAGTCAAGATACACTGTTAGGTGTTTATTTTTATAATTTATTATTCTACTGTACAGATTAACATGTATGACAGTCTTTCTCCCTTGTACGAGATAGTAGCCCATTTCCTGGAACAAAATACCTAACAATAAATGATAAAGGAGGAAATGTTTATTCAGTTCAGTTTGTAGAGATTTCAGTTCATATTCAGCTGGTTCCGAGGTGGTAAAGTGATACGGCAGAGAGGTCACTGTTCATGGGCAACAAAAGACAGAAAAAATAAGAGGGAAAGGTAGTAACGAGGCTCTTTGCCTTCTTTGCATAGCATGCATATACATAACTACATACTAAAGAATAAAAAATATGCCCATAATATGTACATCACATTTGGAAACACATCTCTTGGAGGTTAGTACAGAATTTAAATAGACATTGTAATAATTCTATAAATAAGTTAGATTTATTAAACATAATACAGAAGTAAACACTATAATAGTTAATTTAATACTTTATGACTTTTTCCTATTCCTGTATTCATTCAAAATTCAGAATATTTATATATACTGACTATTCAGTTGTTTCTTTTAAACTGTAAATTGTAGGGAGCCAGAAAAATGGCTCAGTGGAATAAGCACTTCCCCGGGCGAGCACAAGGGCCTGAGTTCAATCCCCAGTTCTGCCAAAAAATAAAAATAAATAAATAAAAAATAAATAAACTGCAAGTTGTAGAAACTCTGCTTTATTTTATATAATTTCATAGGACTATTTATGTAGAATACTCAAATTAAAGGCAATAAAATGTTGCTTTTCTTTTATATAGGTGAAATCAGATTTTTGTGCACTTTTAAAAATCTTTTATTCATTTTAATGAAAAAAAATAAAGCATTGAAATTGTTCGAAAACAGATTAGTAGGAGAGTTACAATAATTAGTGCATTGCATATTATTGTCTTCATAGTAGTTGTTCAGAGAACAAGGTGTAGACATATCTTGTCTAAACAATATTGCTACAAACCTTTCTTCTCATTGAACTGAGAGAAAGTAGCTAACTATCTATCTTGTGTATATATATATATATATATATATATATATATATATATATATATATATATACACAAGATACACTACAAAATGGTCCTTTTTTATAACCCCTTTTTAAATTTTGTTTTGTCAGAGATGGATGTTGCATTGCTGTATAAAGGAAGCTGTATTTGTAAAAGTCTTTAAAGGACCTTTACATGCTTGATGCCAGTCCAAATATTGTGGGTACTTGAATTCAGCAAAATAACGCAGTATGCTCCAATAGTCCAATAGTAGTGAGTTATCAGCACAACTGTCAATTGTTTGAAGTTGTTGACTTGAGCTATTTACAACTAAGCCTATTAATATAGCTCTACCTTTTATACCTGGTGGCTGCACTTTTTTTCTGGATAATTAAGATCAAGTTAAAGCAGGACCTATATAACAAAAAATGTAACTTTTGCTGTCTGACAAGGTCAGTCAAATTCCCTCAAGATTTATGCTGGAACCATGTAGATCTTTTGTTAGTGTCAGCCAACTGGATGTGGCATGGCCATTGTTTGACCATTTGCTTTCTGTTTAAGCCTGAGAGAATTTTTTTTCTCTCTAAGTGACTCTCCCTAGGCACACTATGCATTATCAATTACTTTCCTCTGTGGCCCCACAATTCTTTGATTAGAACATTTGGGACACCACTGAGTTACAGGATGTCACAGAAGAGGTTCTCTTATGTCCTGAGTCCTCACTGACCTTAAGGGCTAAAGCCAATATATTGGCTATGTTTTTAGCCCATCTATCTGTCTAAGTTTTGGTGTACAAACTTTAGTTATGAAACATCCAAAAGAGAAGCTTGTATATATTATTATCCTATAACATAGGCAGTTAAGCTTAACTTCACTCTCTGTCTGAATATCACATACCTTAGACATAAAACGAAATGGCTACTTTCCAACAACTATTTATATCTAAAATTTAAATCCCTATAGAATGTTAAACAACAATGGAAAACTTTTTGTGCATATTTAGAAATCAATCTTTATTCCACGTTGTAGCAGTACAGTCTTGCTACATTATCCCTCATTTACTTTTATTACCTTTTGTTTTTACATACATTTATTTCAAAGAGAGTATAGCAATAATCGTTATGACAGAAGTAGTATGGATTTATAAGATGAAACTGACAGGTATTTTATGCGTGGTTTCAGTATTACACATTGTTGTCCACAGTGCATTTGCTTAACTCACAGATATCAGCATATAGAGGAGATGGGGTGAGAGTTCTCCCATTTCCTGCTATTTTCAAAAAACCTGATGGAAATTTTTAGGACAATGTCCTTAGACATCTTGTTTATATAAATGTGTATATTTCCTGACTTTTCTCCTTTCTCTCTCTCTTTGTTGTCTAATCCTAAAGTTACCTCTTTCCATTTAAACAATTAGGAAATTATGTTATACCTTTCCATTTTTATTTCTTATTTTGAGTTCTTATACTGGGGAGACAATATGACATTTACACATGTAGGTCTGGTTGATTTCATTTAGATCTTCAAGTTGCATTCAACTTAGACACTGAGTTTATTTTTCTTTATACTTGTGTAATACACCATTGTATAAAAACACCACTTTCATGAAAAGATTCATAAAAATGAATCTTTTCATCATTTCCTCAGGTAATGGTCATTTTGGTTGTTTCCAAGATTTGGCTATCACAAGTTGTGCTGCTATAAGCATGGGTGCACATGTATCACTATGATATCATGTTTTCAGTTATTTTAGGAAGATTCCCTGAAGGGGGATAGCTTGATTGAATGGGATTTACAGTGTTAGGTTTTTGATGAGTCTCCAAACTGATTTCCAGAATGGTTGCACCAGTCTACCTTCCCACCAGCAGTGCAGAAGGGCTCCTTTTTCCTTGCAACCTGTCCCAAATTTGTTGTTGGTTGATTTTTTCATGACAGCCATTCTTTCTATGGTGAGATGGTATCTCAGTGCTATTTTAATTTGCAGTTCTGAAATGGCTACTCATATGAGGTATTTCTTCATGTATTTATTTGCCTCTTGTATTTCTTCCCCTTGGGAGTATATATTCATCTTGGATGCCCATTTTTGGAGTCAGTCTTTAAACTTTGATGCCCAAATGGTTTAGTCCCTTATGAATTCTAGATAGAGGACATTTTGTCTGAATTCTTATTAGTTAATATTATTTTCAACTTCGTCATTGTCTTTTCATTCATTGGTGATTTCTTTTTAGGTATAGAATCTAATCAATAAGAAGTCCCAGTTGTTGATTCTTTCAAGTATTTCCCATGTAGTTTGATTTCTCTTCATGAAATGTTTGCCTACACCCATGTCATCAAGATTTTCACTTGTTTTTTCTTCTAGGAGATTTGGTGTACCTGTGATAATGTTTAGATTTTTAATCCATTTTGACTTTAGTTTAGTGCATGGTGGTAGACTCAAGTCATGTTTTAGTTTTTGGCTTGTGGAGAGCCAACTTTTCCAGCACCATTTGATAAAGAGGCTATCTTTGTTCCAGTAAACATCTTTGGCCCCTTTGTCAAAGATAAAATGGTTGAGTGTGTTTGTAATTGTATCTGCAATTTTAATTGATTCCATTGATCCACTGATCTACTTTTTTTTGCCAATACCATGCTGATTACAGGAGATTTTTAGTGTAATTTCAAGTCAGACATTGTAATGCCTCCTGCTTTGCGTTTGTTGCCCAGGATTGCCTTTTCTATTCCAGGTTTTTTTTTTTTTTTTTCTGATTTCAAATGAATTGTAAGAATGATTTCTCTAGATCTGAGAGGTAAGTTTGTGGTATTTTCCTAGGGACTGCACTAAATCTGAATAACAATTTTAGGAGAATGGCCAACTTTTCAATGTTGGTTCTTCTCATCCAGGAGCAAGGAATATCTTTACATTTTCTGCAATTCTCTACGATCTTTTTTGTTTAGAGTACTGCAAGTTTCCTTGAATAGATTTTTTACTTCTTTAGTTAGATTGATTTCTAAGTATTTCACTTTTCATGGTGCCATTGTAAAGGGTACTGTTGCTCTAATTTCTCTCTCAGTGTGTTTGTTATCTGTGTAGAGGAACGCTATTTACTTTTGGGCATTGTTTTATAGGCTGCTATGCTATTGAATTTGTTAATACTCTGAGCTTCTCAGTAGATGTATTTGGGCCTTCCAAGTGAAGTATCATGTCATCTGCAAATAATGATAGTTTTAACGTTTTATTTACCGATTCTTATTCCTTTTATTTCTTTGCCTTTTCTAATGGCTCTAGCTAATGATTCCAGAACTGCATTGAATAAAAGTGGTAAGAGAGGACTTCCTTGTGTTGTACTTGATCTGAGAGCAAAAAAAATTCATTTTTTCTCTGTTTAGCATCATATTTGTAGTTGAATTGTCATAGATGATTTTTATCAGATTGAGGTAGAAGCCATTTACTCCAATTATCTGTGAGACTTTGATCATGAATGAGTGTTGGACTTTGTCAAAAGCCGTTTCTGCATCAATTGAGATGATCATGTGGTTTTTAGATTTGGCTCGATTGATATAGTGTATTATATTTATAGATCTGCATATATTGAACCATCCTTGCATCCTTGGGATGAATCTTATTTGGTCATGGTGTATGATCTTGATTTTCTGTATTCTATTTGCTAGAATTCTATGGAGGATTTTGCATCTATATTCAAGAGGGAAACTGGCCTGCAGTACTCTGTTTTATTTCCATCTTTGTCTGATTTTGGTGTCAGTATAATACTGGCCTCAAAGAATGATTTTGGGGGTATTGTTTTCTTTTCCATATCACTGAACAGTTTGAGGAGTATTGGGATTATATCTTCAGTAAATATCTTGTAGTATTCATCTGTAAATCTATCAGGACCTGCACTTTGCTTCGTTGGCAGCTTTTTTTTTTTTATTACATTTTGAATTTCATTGGCTTTATTGGGTTATTGGCAGTTCTTACATTCTCTTGATTCTGTTTTGCTGATTTGTACGTTTCTAGGAATCTGTCCATTTCTTCTGTGACTTCAATTCTGTTAGAAAAAAGTATTTTCAAAGTAGCTATTGTTGATCTTCTGAATTTCCAGTCTGTCGTAATTTCACCCTTTTCATTCCTTATTGCTTGAATTTGAGTTTTTTTCTCCTTTTTTTGTTTTTTTAATTGAAGAACAAATAGCAATGAGACAGTTTCAAATCAAATTAATAGGACAGATTCAATAATTAATACATTACAAACTGTTTTCATAATGGTTTGTTATCTTACAAGATGCATACATGATATTATACTTACAGACACTATTATAACAGATGTTTCTAATAAGTGAATTAAGAGAATGTAGCTGTATGCTTATCTTATATTTTTAAAGCTGAATTATATCACAGTTTCAATAATTAATACTTTCTACCTTGTTATTTTCCTAGCAGTTGTCCATAGTACTAGAAGCCAACATAATATCTTGTCCAAGCATTATTAACGCAAATCTTACTTCTCATAGAATTATGCAGAAGCACTGCATATTTATCCTAACTCTACTGTTTATACATCTCTCCTCTTTTTGATGAGTTTAGCTAGGGACTAGCTTTTATTTAATCTTGCAAAGAACCAGCTTCTTGATTCATTAATTATTTATATTGTCTTCTTAAACTCTATTACATTAATTTCTGCTCTAATATTTATAATTTCCTCCTTTCTTTGCATTTTTGGTTTGGTTTTCTCTTCTTTTTCTGAGCGTTTGAGGTATGGCATTAGGATATTTATTTGTTTCTGTTGTGTTTTCCTAATGTGTGAATTCATATCTATAAATTTCCCTCTAAGAACTGCTTTCATTGCATCCCATAAATTCTGAAAAGTTGTGCTTGAATTTTCATTGAATTTTGATATTGTTTAACTTCATCTGTAACCCATTAGTTGCTGAGGAGGGTGTTGTTTAATTTCCATGTATTTGTGGGGTTTTTCAGGATTCTTTTGCCATATATTTCCAGTTTTATTGCACTGTGGTCAGATAATAGGCATGGGATAATTTATGTTTCCCTGCATATGCTTAAGAATGTTCTATGGACTAGTATGTGATCTATTTTAGAAAATCTCCCATGTGCTGCTGAAAAAAATTTGTATTCATCTGTGGTTGGGTGGAGCACTCTGTATACGCCCACCAAGTCCATTTGTTCCAAGGTGTGGTTCAGTTCTGCTACTTCTTTGCTAATTTTTTGACCTATATTTTTGGGATAAGGGGATGTTAAAATCTCCTATTAGTATTGTGGTGTTGGATATTAGAATTTTTCATGGCCATTAAGATTTGTCTTATATAGTTGGATGATCCTGTGTTTGGTGCATAAGTATTTATGACTGTTACCACTTCTTCTTGTATTTTTTTCCTTAAACTGTATTTAGTGTCTGTTATTTTGTTGGATCTTTCTTGATTTGAAATTCAAACTCTCTGTGAAGAGAATGGCTATCCCTGCTTTTTTTCTGTGGTCCTGGAGCATGTCGCTTTTTTTCCATCATTTGATTGGAACTAATTAATTTTTTATGAGTGAAGTATGCTTGTTTTATAGACAATATTGCTGGATTTTGTTTTCTGATCCACTGTGCCAGTTTCTTTCTTTTACTTGGTGAATTGAATCCATTTACTTTGGTGAATGTAACTGACATTTATTGCCTTATGGTTAACATGTTATTTACCTGCTGTTGTATACCTCTTTTTCTACTGTGTTTAATTGATTGCCCTATGTGGTGGATTCTTTACATTCTCATTTGTGGAGTTGTGGTCATTTTGGTCCCTCTAGAATATCTTTTAGTAGACTGTGTACTGTTAGCTTTGTCATCATAAAATTCTTTAGTCATTCTATGTCATGGAAGTGCTTCACTTCTCCATTGAACTGGAAAGAGAGTTCTAAAAGGTATGCCAGTCTGGGATGCAATTTGTTTTCTTGTAAGACTTGGTGTACTTTGTTCCATACTCTTCTTGACTTGATGACTTGTGAAGAGAAGTCTGCTGTTACTGTGGCAAGTTTTCCTTTAAATGGGATCTGTTTCTGTGGCTTTTAGTATATTTTTCTTGTGCTGGATTTCTGGGACCTTGACTATTTTATGTATGGGTATGTTGTTAATTGGTTGATGTTATTTGTTATTTTTATTAATTTTATTGAGAAAAAAATTGCGACAGTTTCAAAACAGGTTCTTAGGGAGTTACAACAATTAATACATTACATATTGTTGTCTTTGTAGTAGTCATTCATAGCACAGGATACAGACATGATATCCTGTTCAAACATTATTAGTACAATTTTTCTTCTTATTGAATTAAGAGAAAATAGCTATATATCTATCTTAACTATTTTGTATATACAGATACAAAGTGGTCCTCATTTATATCACATTTTTTTCCTTTGGTTTTGTCGGATTGCCATCCAAATATTGTAGCTGCATGAATTCAACAAAATCTTCCAATGCAGTCCAGCAGTCCACAATAGTAGTGGGTTATCCACAGGACTGACCATGTTCGAAACTGTTGACCTGAGCCTTCCACAGCTCAGCCTGTTAACATGACTTCACTTTTCATACTTATACACCTTTCTGCTGGATGGTTAAGGCCAAGATAAAACAAGACCTATAGAACAAGAAATGTAACTTTTGTATCTGACGAGGTCAGTCAAGTCCCCTCAGGACTTATCACGAAACACTGTACTACACTTTAAAGATCCTTTGTTAATGTCACCCATGTGGACAGGGTTGATGTTATTTAGAGTTCCTTATGTTTCACTTATCTGAATGTTAGAATTTTCCCCCATATTTGAGAATGTTTCTGCTTTTACTTGTGCACATATAGTTTTTATATCATTTATATTGACTTTTTCTCATTGATACCTATTAGTCTTACATTATTCATCTTTGCATCATTTTCCAGAAGTTGAATTATTTTTCCTGCATACTAGCTGTTTTTAAGAGATCTTTTCTTACCTTTTCATCAGCTGTGATGGTATCTTCAAGGTCTGAAACTATCTTCAGTTTCATTCAAACAATTTTGCCAGCTGTGACTGAGGTTTTAATTTTCTGTACATCTCTTTGAATCTGCTTCATGAATTCTATTTCTTTCCTATATTGCTCACTCATGGATTTCATCATTTTTCTATTCTCCTCTTTTTTTTATCAGTGTCTTCTTTAGAATCATTTAGTAATTCTTTCATTATAGCTATCATTTCTTTTTCACAGATTATTTCTGATCTGATTTCCTCTATTCCTTTCTGCCATTGTTTCTTCACTTCAGAAACTATTATTTCAATGATTTCAGGTGTGTGATTTCCAATTTCATATATGCTAGTGTCTCCTGCACTTTTCTCTGGGTGGGCTTTGGTCTGAGAATGCATTTTTTCCTTCTTTTTGTCATTTTGTATAGCAATGCCCTCTGACCTTTGGTGTAGATCTTTAGTGCAACTGTTATCTTAACACCTACTAGTTACCTTACCTCTTGCCCAAAAGACATTATGTGGTTAAGGCAGTTACAGTTTTGTATTTACAGAACTACAATTCACAACACTAATGAAGGGCAGTGTTTGTTAGGATTTCACAAGCTTTTTTATAGTGATTTTGTGTTTTGAACCATAAGAGCAAACATTATGTCTGTGTAGCTTAGCAAATGTTAAATTGGGAATTTGTATTTTAGTTTTCCTAGAGGACATCCTTGTCTTGTATCAGTATTAGAGTAAAAGATTTCAGTTTTCCCCTGTTTAGAATCATGTTTTCCATTGGGTTGTCATAAATAGCTTTTATCAGATTGAAGTAGAGGCCATCTATTCCAATTTTCTGTAGAAGTTTCAGCATGAATCAGTGTTGGGCCTTGTCAAAAGCCTTTTCTGCATCAATTGAGATGACCATGTGACTTTTAGATTTCACTCTATTGATAGAGTGTATTACATTTTAGATTTTTGAATATTGAATCATCCTTGCATTCCTGGGTAATCCTACCTGGGCGTGGTGTATGACCTTCTTGATGCTTTGCTGTATTCTATTTTCTAGGATTTTATTGAGGATTTTTGCATCTATGTTCTTGAGGGAGATTGGCATGTAGATCTCTTTCTTAGTTGTATCTTTTCCTGGTTTTGTTATCAGTATAATACTTTCCTCTAGGAATGATTTTGGGAGGATTATTTCCTTTTCAATTTCACTGAAGAATTTGAAGAGTATTGGGATTATGTCTTCTATAAATTTCTTGTAGAATTCAGCTGTAAATCTATTAGTACCTGGATTTTTCTTTGTCTGCAAGCTTTTTTTATTATATTTTATATTTCATTGGCTGTTATTGGGTTATTGACAGTTCTTATGTCTTCTTATTTCAGTTTTGGTAATTTTTACCTTTCTAGAAATCTGTCCATTTCTTCTGTGTCTTTAATTCTGTGAGAGTAAAGATTCTCAAAGTAGCTATCGATGATCTTTTGAATTTCCACTGGGTCTGTGGTAATTTTATTATTTCTTATTTGTATTTGGCTTATTTATTTCCTTTTTTTGATGAGGTTAGCTAGGGAAATATCAATTTTATTTGATCTTTCAAAGAACCAGCTTTTTTATTCACTACTTCCTTGTGTTGATTTTTCTCATCTTGATTGAATTAATTTCTGCTGTGACTGACTTTGTCAGATACGAAAGTTACATTTTTTATTATATAGGGATTTGACTGACTTTGTTAGAAACAAAAGTTACATTTCTTGTTGCATACATCTTGCTTTATCTTGGTCTTACCCATCCAGCAGAAAAGTTTAAACATGAGGTATAAAAAGTAAAGCCATAATAATGTGCTGATCTGTAAAGGACTGAAGTCAACTAATTCTGACATTGCCAATTCTGTGGATAACCCACTAGTATTATCGACTATAGGACTATGTTGGATTTTTTGCTGAATTCACACAACTACAATATTTTAATGGCAATGGAATACCCATCTATGACAAAATTAAACAAAATGGGGATATAAATGAAGGACCATGTTGTAATTAAAAAATATAAGTATATATGTCTATACAAAATATTTAATATAGATACACATGTACTTTCTCTTAGTTTGATGAGAAGAAAGATTGCACTAATAGTGTTTAGATAAGATATCACATCTGCATCTTGTAGTATGAATAAATACTATGAAGATGACAACATATCAATTATTATAACTATTCTACTAAGCTGTTTTTGAAGTTTCTCATTGCTATTTCTTTCTCAATAAAATTAAAAAAAAATTAGTTCCCCTAAGTTCTGTCTGATCACCTCCCCCAGTTGTTCATGGGGTTCTCCAGGCACCCTGGTTATTTGTTGCCCCCTCTCTCAATCAAGAGAGGAAGAGAGAGCATGCTTTCAAATATTAGGCTCTAGCAAAGTGTCTCAGCTTACCAGTTCAGGATCTACCAAGTTTGAACTCATCCACATGTGTCTGGCTTGGGTCTGGCTGCTGTGCTCCACTTCTTTCTGCTGTAGGCCATGGTAGTGAACATGCTGTGCCCCTCTAGCAAGATTTTCAGCTCTTATATTAGCTGAGTGTGTCTGGCCCCTAACCTCTCTTCAGAGAGTTCTGCCACCGGGTTGCACACTAGGCCTGTCTGATGGAGAAGGGTCCTGTGAGTCTGCCAGTGGAGTCACACACATGCTGGGCCTACGCTCTGGATAGTAAGGTAGCCAGAGAGTGAGCAGGTGGTCCCACATACCCCTACACTTTTTCTTTTAACAATCAAGAAGCTAGATTTATGAACTATTGAAATAATAGCATTGTGTGTGTGTGTGTGTGTGTGGTGTGATACAGGGGATCAAACCAAGAGTCCCACCTATGCTAGGCAAGTATTCTTCTACTGAGCTATATCCTCAGGACCCAAACAGTTATTTTTCATATAAATATATTTGTATATAAAAAAGTGTTTGCTCATTATTGTTGTAAAATTAATAAATATATATTTTAAAATGTATTAGATTTAGTTTCTTCTATGGGAAGTAAAGATATAACCATAAACAAAAGGCTTATATGAAGTCTATGATGTTGTAAATTGTAAAGACATGTTGAATCTGAAAATTTTGAGAACTGTTGTCATATACTATGAAGTTTATTATTTATTTTTTTGTAGGTAAATTTTAGTTACCTGTGCTGTGCTGACCCGGTAGTCCCCTATGATTATTTTTCTGAGTCTCATACCTACATATGGAATTGCTGTCCTCCAAAAGATACTTTGGAATAAAGTAATGACTAAAAGTGGAATCATTTATGTATAAAACTGGGATGTATAATTTGTTTCAAATATATACATCACCATTTACATAAATGTTCTTTGCATTATACTTTCTAAACTTAGGTAGAAATTCCTGGTGGAATAATAAAATGGCTCCAGAGAAAAATTATTTTATATGAGTAGCTCAAGCTCCATAAATTGATATTAATATGTGAAGATTTTAGAATTAGAATGTATTTCTTCTATATACTTAACAATGGCTAAAATAAAATGTTTTTGATTGCTATAGATTATTCTATAAAAGGTACTGTCATCCTCTTCATAATTATTAATCAGTCGCAGATTAATAAGTTCAACTGCTTTTTCACTCTTTTCTCTTTAAAAGAAAAGGGACGAAAGCAAAAGTATTTTGTGTTTACAAAGACAAAGGGCCTTTTTACCCAGAGATCAAACTCAAATGCTAATAAGGGAGACAAAAGTGTCCTTCCCACCACCTGGCTGATCATTTTACGCAGAGCTTTCTGTATTCTGCCCAGGAAACCTGTGCGTGTTGAGGCTGAGGGGTAAGAAATTAGACCCATCTCGCCACTCCTGTGATGTAATGGTAGATAAAAGCTATAACAAGGGCCTAGAGGAGGCATGGGGAGCCTATGCCACGCATGTGCTATTTGTTATTGAAAGCTCTAAAGAGTGGTCAGCCTTGTCTATGACAGAGGAACCAGACAACCACTTATACAAAGCTAACAAAATAAGATTCATTTTAGATAAACTTTGCTTTTTCTTGTTTTTGAGTTATCTTCTTTATTAAAACCAAATATTGGCAAGCAAGTTTCAAGTGAATTGTGCTTGAATAGAATTGAAACATAAAAGGTGAATTCTGGTCCTGGTTCTCTCTCTTCCTAATGATGAAAATTATGAAGTTTATTAAAATATTTGGAGATAATTGTGTTCCCCTTTTATTTTTTTACTTTGGAAAATAAAATAGTTAAGGTTTAAGTGTGAACAGGTCAGAAAAAAGCTCGAGGTCTGCACGCTCCCCTGATTTAGTCGAGTGTGTTCTCACATATCACTCTACCCCAGCTCATTCCTTGGTCCCAGTGTATGGAACAGTGAAGGGGAGCTGGCAGGAGACCAGTTGGGAAAGTCATTTCCGAGACTGGAGTGGCTGATCTGCTATTTTCATCCACAGCAGTTTCACATGGGACAAAGAAGAATAAAAGGAAAGATTGGTCTGTGCAAATGAAATTGAATATTTAGATACCTCGTCTCCAAATAAACCTTAAGGGAACATTTTTACTTCCCAACTGGTAGGAAAGATATCCCCGAGACCCTGTTTTAGCTGCTGCTGACAGTGATTTACCAGATTGAAGTAAGATGGGAAGGGATAATTTTCACTGCATGACCAGGCATTTAACTTTGGAAATAGTGGGACTGTGTAGAAAAACAAAACAGAATTTTTGCCTAGTACTACAGGGAACATGCTTCCATTTTATACTTGCCAATTAAGATAAAACTGAAAATATTAATATGTGTGTTCATCCAGTGTGAACACTGCACTTTTATAGATTAAAAATTAGGAAATTAAGCTGTTATTGTAAGTTATATTCTGCTTTTACTCAAAATAACTTCATCTCTATTGCTCAGTTTATGTACTTCTTACACAGAACATTTTAAAAGTAGAGAGTCAAGCTTAGTAGTCATGGATGAGAGATAGGATTTGAAATAAGAAGGAAATATCCGTTCTAATTCCAATTACCATTTTGCTTCTGTTCTCTTAGTTTGGTTCCAAATTAATGGAGGATAAATTGATGGAGAATATTTTATCAATTATGTTAGAATTCACAAAATAAAAATTTTTGGTGCTACATCTTATTTCAGTGTGACGAGTACCTTAAAGTTATTTTTTCAAACTTCATTTTATTCTTTTTCTTTTCATATAACCAGTACAATTGTATTGTACTTTTCATTATCAAAAGAGGTGTTGAGGGCAGGAAGATCTGGGATTTTTCCAATTTTTGAGAAGTCTGGGCTGTGTATCAGTATGTAGCAGAATTCTCTTTCTTGGAGCCAGAAACCTGGAGGTTCCCAACAGGAGGTGGTATATGCATGGATCCTGTTAGAGCTGCAGATAATTCCACCACATAAGTACCTTCTCAGGCCGGGCGTGGAGGCGCATGCCTGTAATCCCAGCACTCGGGAGGCTGAGACAGGAGGATTGTTGCGAGTTCGAGACCAGCCTGAGCTACAAAGTGAGCTCAAGGCCAGCCTGAACTGCATAGTGAGACCCTGTCTCAAAAAGACAAAAAAAAAAAAGTACCTTCTCAAGGCAGTCCTAAGGGGATGCTGTAGGTGATCTTGGTGCAGCTCTCAGGGTTTGGGGACCTCATTGTATTCTTTTTTTATTTTTTATTGAAGAACAAGTAGCAATGAGACAGTTCCAAATCAAATCAGTAGGACAGATTCAACATGTTATACATTGCACATTGTTTTTGTATTGGTCTTCTGTTGCACAAGGTGCATACTTGATACTCCATGCAGAAATACTATTAGAGCAGATGCCTCTGATCAGTGAATTAAGAGAATGTAGCTGCATGCTTATCTTTTTTTTTCAAAGCTTAATTATAGTACAGTTTCAATAACTAATACTTTTTACACTATTATCTTCCCCTTGGTTATCCATAACACAAGAAGCACATAGGATATCTTGTCCAAACACCTTAGTGCTTATATTTCTTCTCATAGAATTACACCAAAGAACTGCATATCTATCCTAACTGTCCTGTTTATACAAACACAGAATGATTCTTCCCATGCATCCTTACTTCTGTTCAGCCCTGTCAAAGATGGATGTTCCATAGTCACTCAATTATTATAGATGCTTGAATTCAGTGAAACATTCCAACACAGTCCAGAAGTCCACAATAATAGTGGGCTATCTGAAGAAGTTGTTGACTAGAGCCATCCACAGCTCAGCCCACTATTATGGCCTTATTGTATATATTTGATTTTTATACTTTTCTGCTGGATGGTCAAGACCGAGCTAAAGCAAGACCTATATAATAAAAAATGTAACTTTTGTATCTTATGAGGTCAGTTAAGTCCCCTCAGGGTTTATCCTATAACCCTGTACCTCACTCTGTAGATCCTTTGTCAGTGTCAGCCATGTAGATGAGTCATGGCCATTGCTTCACCAGTTTGCTCTCTGTGAAAACTTGAGGGAAAGTTTTCTCTCCATGTGACTCTCCTTAGGCACACTATGGATCATCAATCACTTTTCCCTGTGGCTCCATAATCTCTTTGATCAGAAAATTTGGGGCACAGTTGAATTTCATGATGTTACAGTACAGGTTCTCCTATGTCCTGAGTCTTCACTGACCTTGAAAGGCCAGGGCCAAAATGTTGGGTGACCTTGTAGCCCTTCCATTTCTCCAATTTTTGATCTGCAAACTTAGGTTGTTAACCATCCAGAAGAGAAACTGATTATTAACCTTCAACATATGCAGTTCAGTTTACCCTAACTATCTGACTAAATTCTTGTTAGTTTTAGTTTTACCTTTCTATCTGTATTTCTTCTTTGGATTACTTATACTAAGGAAACTGTACCATATTTGTACATGCATATCTGGTTTATTTCACTTATGAGTATATGATCAAGTGGCATCCACTTAAATGTAAATACTGCAAGTTTATTATTTTTTTTATAACTGAGTAATAGTCCATTCATTATATAGAAATACCACATCTTTTTCAACCATTCTTCATGTGATGGACATCTTGGTTGTTTCCAAGAGTTTGCTATCACAATTGTACTGCTATAAACACGGGTACACATATATCACTATGATATGATGTTTTCAGTTGCTCCTGGAAAATTCCCAGTAGGGGGATAGCCAGCTTGAATGGGGTTTCCAGTCCTAGTTTTGTGAGGAGTCTCCACACTGATCTCCACAATGGTTGCACCAGCCTACATTTCTCACTGTATTCTTGAAATGAGTTCTTTGATCATTTTTGTCATCTTATCATAAATCTATAAATAATAACAGTGATTATCCTAACCAATAGCATAATTAAGTTATTTGGTTAATTTCTCTGGGTATAACATGGCCAGTGTATTTTTTTGAATTGATTTCTGCGATATTTCTTCATATGGGAGGAATATGCTTGGAATCTATCACAGTGAAGAAAACCAGGCTGTCTTTTTCTCCCACAGTACTATATTTCGTGTTCTGGAACGTGACATTCTTTTTTTGTGCACTATGATAAGGGAAAATGTCTGCTTAGAGACTAGAAGAATGAGCTAGAGCTGTCCACATAAAGAGTATAGAAAATGTGCTCTTTGAGTAGAAGGTAGGCTATGGAAAGGGCATATGAGGGGCAGAAGCATGCTCATCTGAGGAGCTAAAGATTGATGTGGCCAAAGTATAAAGATGCTCATGGGGAAAATTGTGAGTCATAAAGTACCAGAAAGCTGATATCCTAATTCAAAATGAGTTGACATTGGTCTGAGTCAAGCTGGTAATGGGTTGAAGAAAAAAAAAGAGACTAGGGAGACCTATATTGTACCTAACTAGATGAGACTTTGGGAGGGGAAAGGCAGAAATCATGAATAAAACACAGTTTGGCAGCAAGACAGATGATACTATCATTTAATGAACCTGAAAAACATGACAGCACTGAGATACCTTTAAGACAGTAGGTAGGTAAGAATATGAACCCAAAGCTCAGAATACCTTCAACTGAGTCTGAAGGTACTGGCTTGACAGGCAGTAGTATTTTGATGATGTGGTATATATATATTGATATAGATATAGATAGATATAGATAGATAGATATAGATATATATTCCATTTGCCGTTTTGAATGTGTGTGTGTGTTTTTGTTCTTCTACATTCTTGTTCTCATTCCAAGAGGCTGACCTCTGTGTGTTCACAACAAATTTCCCTGCTGTTTGACTTCTACTTAGGTTCTGCCAACAAAAAACCCTGTCAAGACTGTGAGGTGTCTGAAAGTCCACTGTTCTTGAAAGCAAAAGTGTTAGCTCACAGCAATACAATGGATACAACGGAATACATGGGGATCCTACTCAGAAAAAAAAAAAAAAAAAACAAATGTACTGCTTATAGCAACAGTATACCTAGAATATCCAAGTATTTTTATTGGACCTATTCCCTAGCCATAGTTATTGCAAGATAGTGTAAAGAAGGCCTGGTAACACCTGGCCTGTAAGAAGAGCCTTTCACTAAACAATTGAACTGTAGAGTGGAAATAAACATGCCTTCCTTGGCTTAGCTAGAAGATGCTGATCTTGATATCCCAAGATTGTTTGCAACATCCTTGGAAAATGAAAACAAAAGCAACTTTGTATTGACTATAGAAATACAAAACTCAAGAGAATATCTCTTACTAGTCTTCATGAAGAGATGAAAAGGGAAAAAAGTGATGTCATTTCTCTTCCTAGGGAGTTGACTGGGTCTAGTTCTGTCTTTTAGTAGGGATTTTTGCAAAATAATTCTCTGTGCAACCTTTCCTAAATTTCAGTCATTACTCCCTCTTGATCTAGGGAGGTTAGGGATTGTGTGAGTTTCTGATTTCCCTAGGCCCAGTTATGGCACAATCAGGTGAAGTTCCTCATATTCTATCTACTTCTTTGTGTGTAGCCTCTTTTTAGATAGCACCTTCATGGTTCACCCTAGTCTGTGTTCCGTCTGTTCTTTGGTGGGACCTAGAATGATACTAGGCAAGTGAATTGTGGAAGTAGATGCTATGGCAATGAGAGACAAAGAATAGTGGGAAGCAAAGGCACTTGTTATTGTTTATATCTACATGCCTCCACCCAAAACCTCATGTGTTGAACATAGAGAACTTCAAAGGTTGGTGGATTAAGGTGTGATGCTGGGATTAAGGGTGTGATGCTGTGATGAAGAAGGTGGATAAGGTTATGGGACATTCTGGGTGTGGTTAGCATCATTCAAAACTTTGTTGGCCTAGATGAGCCAAAAGGGAGAAGCAGGCTTACTGCTGCTGGTGTTTGTTGCTTGCTACTTCCTGGTTTGCCATGAACACTTCCTTTCTGTGAAGCCCTCTGCCATGCCATCCTGCCTGACAGCCAGCTAACTATGGACTGAAACCTCTACAAACTATGATTTGAAATAAAACTTTTCTCCTTTAATTTGGGGTGTTGAGTATTTTGTCCCAGCAATGAGAAAAGTAACTAAGACCACAGTTAAGAGAAGATGCGGAGAACTGCATATTTTGAAGCATGGGCAGGGAAATACAAGCCCAAGTAAGTGACTTCAGTGATCACACAAGTTCAGCTTTTAGATTCTGTAACACTGTCTTTCTTTTGAGAATTCTGGCACTGAAGCCACCTTAAAGCTCTTATGTGGGATGGAGGAAGTGTGTGATGAAATGTAGGTGGCCTTAAAGACAATCAGCAGAATGAAAATCTGACAACTCCATGTTGATTTTTTTGTCTTCCATGACAGCTTCATAAATCTCATTTTTGTTAGCATAGTGCAAGTGTCTCTATTTCCAAAAATGCTGGCAATGCCAATTTACTTATTTTTAGTGAGGAACAGTCATCCAAGTGGAATATGTAAATCTGCAATCTACTTGTAAGCATGTTTGAAAGTTGCTTTTTTAACAAGATATTTCCTAAGGCAGCTAACTCTATTTCTTTGGATTTTATTTGAATATAATATTTGTATGTCATTTTTTATTCCTCTATTTCTGATTTTACAAGAGTTTCATCAGGTTTGTTATTGTGATTGAGCAGATTATAGCAGTTTTCTCCTCTGTGACAGCAGAGATACTTTTCTTTAGGGAATATACCCATGCATTGTGCTAATATCTATTTTTATGATACACACTATTACTTTTTCCTTCCTCACCCCTTCAGCCAGAGCACCAGAGGGTTTTTTTTCTTCTTGACTTCTCTGGTGGTCCTGTTAAGAGTGGAGGTATGATGTTTATCATCTCAAACATAAACCAGTGTAGATAAGGAAGGATAGATGTAAAGACTGAAGTTTAAAGTGTATGTGAAGTAGCCAAAAAAATTGATAGAGGTAAGTGGTTGGCAAATGGTTGCTATTATTAACAATGAGCTGAGTAGCACACATTATATCTTGATTACTTTTTAATCACTGGGGCACAATACTGAACACTGAAAATTTAAAGGGAAAAGGTTTATATAGCTAACAGTTCATAGAAGTTTCAGTTGGTTGGCTGCTCAAAGGGAGAGGGGCATGGCAGAGAACAGTTGCTCTGGCAGGGAGCAGAACAAAATCAAGGAAGAGACACATCCTGCCTCCTCTGACCAGGCTCTGCCTTCCAACAATAAACTTATGAATGGACTAGTCCACAGATGGGTATGACATGCCAGGATCCAATTACCTTCCAAAAGTCCCACCTGTGAGCACACAAGGCTTTGTGTGTGTGGGGGTGTCTATCTAAACAATAGATGTGGTTAAAAAAAAAAAAACAATAGATGTGGTATCATTTTATAATTGGACTATTACATAAATGCTATTTTTATCCCTCTCATTTAGTATTCTTTATAAATTAATGGTGGCATAAAATATGGAAACAAGAAGAAGATATTTTCATTAATCAAGATGGTAGGGAAGTTGTTCCTGTCCTTTTTGAAACAGAAAATGAACCTGATCGTCAGAATGAATAAATGTCTAAATTGCATTGATTTGTGCTGCGTCATATAAGAAGGGCTATAAAAGTATTCAGGCTGTCTGGGTGTTACTCCTAAGGGAGTAGCATAATAAATCTGCTTGCACATAACACATATTTAGGACATATTAGTGTATACCAAATCCACATCAGTCATAAAATCTGTTTCTAATGTGAATCTCTGGTACCAGGATGTCAAAAAATATTAAGAAGAATTGTACCATGAAATAGTAAGAGAACTAATACCTGATTTATTTATTTATTTATTTATTTATTTATTTATTTATTTATTTATTTATTTATTTGTATTTTTAAGGAAGCATCTACAGAGTGTGCAGGGTCTCACTGTAGTGATCCACCTGTTTGCAGCCTATCAAGAGCTGGGATTATGGGTGCATGCCACTATGCCCAGTCTGAATTGCCATCTCAGTGTGCCCTGCAGGTTGTTACAGCACAGCAGGTCCAGGGATGCAATCCCCAGCCCCTGTGCCTTCTTGCAAGTGCTTTAATCCTAATACCTGCTTTAAATGGATTAGTAACATTTATTTTTATCATAATTATAAAAAGTTAAGACTTATCTTTCATCTTACAAATAAGTGCTCCAGGGAGTGATATTAGGAACATGAAGAATAACTGGCTACTGAATTTTCCTCAACACGTAGATACACTGAATCAACATTGTTTTGCATATTAATTCCTTTGTAGCTAAAGTTAAAAATGAAATAAGATTATCCTCTTCACTTGGCAAGTAAAAAAGTATACAGATGAAAAGGTAGATAAGGCAGCATCATACAAGGGGTGAATGAAAAATCCAGTTAATGGTTAACTTCTTAAAAAATTAAAAAAGTCATTACCATTCATGCCCTTCAAAACTCCTCTCCCCCACTTCACCCACACTTATTCCACTATTCTTGTCACTTTCTGCAGCAGTTCTAGAAGGCTTTTATTTCATCAGTGTCGTCAGTTGCACCGCTGTAGTTGCCCTGATGTTATGAATCAATTCAGCACATTTATCTTTCATAATAATTTGGACTTTAGGGAAGAGCCAGAGTTGCCCAGTGCCTGATGTGGTGAATACGGTAGATGAGTGCACAGTTTAATGTTCTACCTGCCTTACTCTTGGATGACATTTGGCTGCTGCATTCACTGTAGTTTGATCACATTTCCTAAAGACAGTAAAAAAGGAATTCCAAAAGTGCTTCAGAAAGTGGCAGGAACTAGAGGATCAGTATGTGAAAATGAGGAAGGGTATTTTGAAAGGAATTAATTGCAACTATTTCCACATTCACCATATAGTGGGGTCATACTTTGACATAGACCCTTCTCTGAGCACTATGATATATAATTGGGAAGACATCCCCAGAGCCAACTTCTGTGGAGGAAAAAAAAAATATATTAGTGCCCTAACTCTAAGGCTCTCCAATTTAGTTCTCAATTCACTACTTATGGTGGAAATTAGATATACAGGTATCTCCCTTCAACCATAGGCAGATAGAAAGGAGTGGTTTTATTTGGGTACACAAGTATGTTTTTGGATGTCACCTTTAGGGATCAAGGCAGAGAGTGGCTACAAATCAAATACACAGTTTTCCTCTGGAAAAGACCTGCTAGCACACTCAGCTATCTGGGTCTGCAAAGCCAAACTTCCTTCTCTCCTACACATAATGACTTGGCCAGCAAAGAGATTTAAGGCCAAGTGAGATGTCAGCACTTGCTGAACCCTAAGCTTGCCTGAATCATATCTTAGGTCTACCAGCTCCTGGTGCGGGGTTTGTTCACACATCACACACTCAGATTTTACAGTCTTCTCCTTCAGGTATGCATCCTAAACCTCCAACCCTTCAGAACAGCAGGAAGTGAGCTTATGAGTCTCCCAAGATTAAAGAATAAATACACAATTTCAAACAGGCATGTTAATACTTCATGGAGCTATCTCCCAATGAATAGGGCCGAGAAGAAGATAAAAAGAACAGCCTACTAGTTCTCCCTGGAGGGATTGTCTTTATTCTTTTCCAAGGCTTACTTGTCTGCCTTGCTTCCAAGTAACTTGCTTTGGAGAGTTAACAAAAAGTAAGCATGGAGCCATTTGCAGGCTAAGCAGGAACTCAGCATTTACTAAGTCTTTCCCTACTTGTCCCTGTGAAAACCCCATGCCTAGCAACTCCTTCTGGAAGGATCTTTTATTTTATTATTTCATGCCTTGATTATTCTAAATTTCCATTCCCTACCCAAAGGACTATTTTCTTAACTGCCTAATTACAGAAGTTGGTTGGGCTCTTAAACTCTGTGTCCTAGCCCACCTAGAACACTGAAAATAATGAGTAAACATATGACAGATCTCATTTCAGCCTGAACATGAGGACTAGGAATTACTGAGATGAGAAATGCACACATCTAAGATCTCAGCTTCCCTAGACATTTGCAGGAGGTCTGGATTTCATATTGCCTATTTAGGAGTACTAATAAAATATGTCACTTACTCATCTTCTGGGAATCCCCAGAGACAGAGAGAGTAGTCTCTAGTAGTCAGAGGGATCGTAGTCAGAGATAGTAGTCACACAGATCTGAGCGGTACATTAAAATCTCTGGCTGGATGGATTCATGAGATTTCTTTTTACACAAATCCATTCTGATAAGTTGTTTAGGCATAGTTGTCTTGTATAATACATAGAAACCAACACAGGGGTGTTGAAAAGTGGAACGGGAAAATACCTTCCAAATAAAAGAATCAGATAAAATTGGGCATTGGCCCAATATAGAAAATTGAAAGAGATGCTCATAAAAATGCTTTTGAAGCTCAAGAAAACAATACAAGAACAATTTGTTTTAGTAAAGTGATAAAGAGTATAAGAATTTACTAAATGAAAATCATTTTTATAAAGAATGGTATAACTGGTTGGAAAAGATGTAACAGAGGGGTTTAACAACAGCCTAGCTCAAGCAGAAAAATAATTAGTAAACTTGTACGTAGGTCCCTGGAAATCGTCCAACCTAAGAAGCATAGAGAATAAAAATAAGAGCAACAATTACAGAATAAAGACAGCTTAAGGGATTTACCTCATGCTGACAAATGGAACAGTCATTATCGATGTGTCAAAAGGGTAAGAGAAAGAAAGAGACAGAAAAACATATCTCAGGAAATAATATCAGAGAATTTCCAAGCCTAGGGGAAGAAAATAAAATCAAGATCCCAGAAGCATAAATTATATGAAATGTAATGAATTTATTTGTTATGCTTTGTTTTGTTTTTTAGTACCAGGGATCTAACTCAGGACTTTGCACTTACTGGAGAGGCACTTATGCCACTGAGCTATCTCCCTGGTAGAAATAAGATGAATTTAAAAAGATCCTCACCGAGTGTCTTAGTCTAGTGTCTGTTACTAAAAACAATACCATATGCATGCCTACAATCCCGGCATTGGGAGGTTGAGACTGGAGTGTGGCTGCGAGTCTGAGGCCAGCTTGGGAATTACAAAAGTGTGCACAAGACCAGATAAACGGCATAAAGAGACTTTGCCTCAAAATATAAAAATAACAATAAATAAAAACAATATCACCAATAGGATAAATTATAAATAAAACAGGCTTGTGTGGCTCTGATCTCTGGTCCAGCCTAGGTTGAAGGGTCACGTCTGGTCACGGCCTCCTTGCTGTCAGAGTTCTGGGGCTGCACCTAGCATTGCTCGGTGAGAGGTGAGGCATGCACATGCGTGTTCTCCCTCCTCTTACTGAGTCACCAGTGCTTCGTCCTGAGGCTGACACCCCGCACACCGTGTTTAATCCTAGTCACCTGTCAAGGGCCTCTCTGCTAAACATTTTTTACCCTCTTAATATCTCACAATGGGGATTAAATTTCAATATATTTATAACAGAGGACAAACACAAGGACATTTTAATAAGATTTCCAGTGGGATTTCAGCAGAAACATTTGAGGACAGAAGGATGTGGGATTATATATTTAGAAACCAGAAAAAGAAAACAACCAAGAATAATACACACAGATAGATTTTCAAAAACTGCATAAATATTTTCTCAACAAATAGTGAGAAGTTTATTACAACCAGACCTGTCTTGCATGAAATATAAAGGCAGTTCTTCAAACTGAAGGAAAATGACTTTGATTAGTACATGAGAATATTTATAAATAAAAAACGCACTGCCAAACTAAGTGCACTGACACACTCAAAACATGAATACTGTATTGGTGCCAGGTAAATCAAATGCCTCTCTAATATAAAGTTTAGACAAAATGACTAAGATTACTAATATACTATGAAGAATATAAGTTATAAAAGGTATGAATTGTTATGTAAAAACAAAACTTGGAGGATGGGGCAGCAAGTGGCAGAGTTTGTTCCATGAGCTCCAAATTATCAGTCTCAAATGGTGTGTTGAGTGATTTTAATACTACAAAAGCCTCTCATTTGTATATCTACACCAGTAGAGTGTAGAAATGAGAAAAAGGAGGATCTTATGTAGTGCAAGACCATGTTAATAAAAATAAAAAAATACATTTTAAAACTATTATAAAAATGAAACTGTACAACATTATTGAGTGTGACCCCAATGGCACAACCTCCAAATCAAAAGTATTAAAACAAGATTTATCAATCTGTAAAGCTACAGCTTTGTCAAATTATGAATCAGTCCTCTTGCTAATTTTCTTCACAAGGAATAAGCATTAGGCATTTATGCTTGCTGCTGCTAGATTTCCTTGCAGTATTACTGGAGAATCCTACCAACTAACTGCTAGTTTCAGAAACATGCTGAAGATTCTCAGGACCATTGCCTTACCCATCTTGTGCATATAAATCTCGTGCATGTAAAACTTTATCCCTGTCATGTTTCCTAGCTTTTCTCCTTGTCCTTTCTTCATTGTCCTAATCCTTTTAAGTGTGTTATGTCTTTCTATTTTTATTTCTTCCTTTAAGTTCTTATACTAGGGAGACTATATGATATTTACACATGTGGGTCTGGTTTATTTCACTTATGAGTATTTCTACAAGTGGTATCCACTTATATATAAAGCCTATATCATTCTTTATAGCTATTTTTACATGTATCATTTTTATACACTCTAACCTAGTTTCATGGCCACCACTTGTAATGAAAAGTGAAGTGGGAAAACATAATGAATAAAGAAAGACATGGATGTTTTTCTTTTTCCTGTTTTGGGGACAGTTGGGGTAAGCTAGAAAAGACTGGTAAGATTCCAGATTACTGGTATTCTTTTAGAGCCATTGCCTAATGTGAACAGTTGTTTCAGCTAAAACAGTAATTTTCATCAGTATGGAACAGGGATATAGGTTATGCCTCTTTATTAATAGCTATCACTTCAATGAATGATTTGCATTATTTTGGATTGCCTGGATATATATGTCTTTTCTTGTCAGTGAAAGATTATTCTTTATTGCTCCTTAAAGGGCTATATTGCCACTTACTTGGAAAAATCTCCATAGGGTACTGATTCTGTTATTATATAATTGCAAAAAAATACTTTTGTTTGATCTCCACTGTCTTAATCTGAGAGCATCAAGTTTTGATAGTTTTCTTTTATCTCTTAATTAACTTACATGTACCACTTATAGAAGAGTCAGATCATTCATTTACCTAGTAGAACCTCTTTACTAACTAAATTATCTTGAAGTGCTCACCAAAAGGCTACTTTTCATAAAATTAGATCTTTTATGAGTTTTACTGAAAAATTTATTTTTTATTTTATTTGAGCTTATTGGTACAATTTAGATATGCATAATGATCACGTTCATTATAGGGAATTTGTACCTATACGTGCTGTTCTGATTCCTCATTTTGCCATTCCCACCCTGTCCTTTCAAACTCTCTTCTCCCCATTCACAAACCTCTGTGTTCATTTTATCCTTCTTTTTCTCATTTTTCTCCTTCCTTTCTTTTCCCCTTCCCCTTCACTTATTCCCTTTTCCTTTCTTTTGAGCAGTTTCATCCTAACTCATAAAATCTGTATATATTTTTGTTCTTATTTATATTTTCAGTTTCTCACAAAAGAGTTAACATGACATCTGTGCAAGTATCTTCAATTGAGTTTTCTTATGATTATGATCAAGGTCCAACCATTTAGCTAGAAATGTTTCATCTTTTCTTCTTTTATGACTGAGTTGTACTCCATTATATAAACACACATTTTTATCCATTAATAAGTGGATGAGCATTTCAGTTACTTCCAAGCTTTAGCTATTATATCACTATAAGCATGGATGTGCATCTATCACTGTGGTTTGATGCTTTTAATTATTTTTACAAGATACTGAGAAGGGCAATAGCTGACTCAAACAGGATGTCTAATCCTAGTGTTATCAGAAATCTTCACATTGATTTCCATAGTGCTTACACCAGTCTACATTTCCACCAACAGCAGAGGAGTGTTTCTTTTTACCCACCACCCTACCAGCCTTGGTTATTAGTTACTTTCTTGATAATAGTCATTCTTTCTGGGTCAGGATGGAATCTCAACATTATTTTAATTTAGATTTCTCAAATGACCAGAGTTTGCAGTTCTTTTCATATACTTAGTTATTTGTATTTCTTCTTCCTAGAATTGGGTAGTCATCTCAGCTGTCCATTTATGGATTTGGTTTTTTTTTTACTTTGGATGGTCTGATTTTTGTTTTCTATTCTTTATATTAGTTCTTGAAGAAGAGCTGGCACAATCTCTTTCCCTCTCTTTGGATTGTCTTTTCACTATGTTGGTGATTTCTTTTGCTGTGCAAAAGCTTTTTAAGAAGATGATATTCCAGCTATTGATTCTTTGTGAGAGTTTTTGTGCAATTGGGATTTTGTGCATGAAGTCTTTGACTACACCTATGTATGTGTTCAAGAGTTGCTCCTATTTTCTCTTCCAGCAGATTTAGTGTTTGTATTTTGATATTTAGATTTTTTATCTGTTTTGATTTTAATTTAATGCATGGTAAAATGTATTGGTCAAGTTTCATTCTTGGTGTATTGAAATCCGTTTTTTCCAGTACCATTTCTTAAAGAGGCCATACTTCTTCCAATAAACATATTTTGTGTTTTCACCAAAGATATGGTGGCTGAGTATGTCTGGAATTGTTTCTACACCTTCTAGTCTGTTCTATTGACCCTGAGATCTGGTTTTATGTTGTTATATTTTTTGCCAGTATTATTCTGTTTGTATCACAATAGCTCTATAGTACAATTCCAAGACAGAGCTTGTAATGCTTCCTGCTTAACCTTTGTTGCCCAGAATTGGTTTGCTATTTTAGGTCTTTTTTGATTCCAAGGGAATTTTAGGAATGTTTTCAATAGTACCATGAAGATGATAATGTCATTTGGATTGGGATTGTATTAGATCTATATAGCAAGTATGAACATTTTCACTATGTTGGTTTTTCCTTCTAAGAGCAAGAGATATATTTTCATTTTCTGATATCTTGTTTGATGTTGTTTTTCAGAATACTATAGTTTTCAATGCAGAGATGTTTTACTTTCTTTGTTAGTATTTCATTATCTTTTGATGCTAATGTGAAGGTTCTATTTCCCTAATTTCCCTCTCAGTGAGTTGTTATTTGTGTACAGGACATCTACTGATTTTTAAAAAAAAAAAATTTATTTTATTGAACTACAAATGTCAATCAGACAGTTTCAAGACACCTTAACAATACAGATTCGATAAATTAATACATTGCAAACTGTTTTCATAATGTTTTGGTATTGTACAAGGTGCATACATGATATTATATTTACAGATATTATTTTAGCAGATATCTCTTGTCAGTGAATTAAGAGTGTAGCTGCTTATCTGGATACATTGTATCATAGAGATATATGTGTGTACCTATGTTTATAGCAGTGCAATGTGTGATAGCAAAATCTTGGAAACAACCAAGATGTCCATCACATGAGGAATGGTTGAAAAAGATGTGGTATTTCATCTACTGATTTTTAAATGTTGACTGTATCTAGCTACTCTACTATATCTTGTTATTAAATCTAGTAGTCTTTTAGTCAAGGTTTTGGGATTTTCTCTGTAGAGTAGACTGTCATTTGCTAGGTTTCTAATGACATTTTCAATTTCATTGACTGTTGTTGTATTATTTTGAATTTAAGCTGCGAAGATAACTCAGTGCATAAGCACCTGTATAGCGAGCACAAGATCTTGAATTTGATCCCTGGTACAAAAAACTTATAGAATTTTTACATTTTTTATTTCAGCATTTATAGTTTATGTGTATCTAGCAATCTTTGTATTTCATGTGTGTTTCTATTTTATTAGAATAAATCTCAAATCAAGCATGATCTTTAGGATTTGTGCAGGATTTATTGTGATTTCATGCTTTTCATTTTTAATTGCATGTATTTGAGTGTTTTCTTTCCTTGATAATATTGACTAAGGGTTTATCAATTTTATTTAATTTTCATAAAACCAACTCTTTGTTTCAATTATTTCTTGCATTGTTCCTTTACTCAACATTGCTTCAATTTTCCCTCTGGTCTTTATGATCTCTATGGTTTCTTCACTCATACAAGCTTTGGATTTGATTTGTCCTTCCTTTTCTAAAAACTTCAGGTTCATGATTAGGTTGGCTGCTGACTTCATTCTGTTTTCATGTTTAAGAATTCATCAGTATAAATTTTTCTTTTAAGATTGCTTTCATTGCATCTATCAAGTTCTGGCATGTTGTATTGGCATTATCATTTAGTTATAGGTACTGTTTAATTTGTTCTTTAATTCTATCTGTGACCCATTGCTTGTTCAGGGGGTGTTAATTTTCATATGCTTATGTGATTTTCATGGTTTCATCTCCCATTGATTTTTAATTTCATTGCACTAGGGTCAAATAATCTTCAGGGGATAATATCAATTCCTTTGCATTTACTTAAATGTGTTCTATGAGTGAATATGCAGCCTATTTTGAAGAATGCCTCATGTGCGTCTGACAAGAATGTGCATTCTGTTCTCGTGGGTTGCAATATTCTGTATATATCTACTGAGTCCATTTGTTCATAGGCCTTTTTCAATGGTGCCATTTCTTTGTTTATTTTGGTCTAGTTTATCTATGCGTTCGTGACAATGGGGTGCTAATGTCCCCCATTACATTTGTATTAACGCATTTGTTTTTTCCTATCAATTTATATTAGTTTATATATTTAGATGCACTTGTATTTGGTGCATATATCTATAATTGTTTTTCTCCTTCTTGGAGTTTTTACTTAAAAGGAATATAGTGACCTCCTTTATCTCTTTTGATCAGTCTTGGCTTGAACTTCATATTCTCTACAAATAGAATAGCTACCCCTGCTTTTTTGCCAGGTTCCTTTCACGTGGGTGTTGTTTTCCATTCTTTGACTTTTAGTCTGTGAATTTCTTTCTTTCTTTCTTTTTTTTTTTTTTTTACAAGAGCACAAATGCACTTTTATTTTCCGTTACTTTAAATCCTTGAGGGGTACGGCATCACACAGATTCAGTGTCTGAGGGCCTTAGCGGGAAGGCTGCTTCAGAACTTGGCATGAACCGTGCCACCGTTTCCATGGGCCTGAGTTACATTTCCCCACGTCACCTGGTTTTGTTTGGTTTGCCGCCTAGAGTCAATGTGCTGCTCTTCACTTTGTACACATGAGCACATCTCTTGCCCAAGGAGATTTGTATTGACTCCTTCATTCTCGTTGATACCAATTATTCTCACATTGTTCATTCTGGCATCATCCTGCAGGTGATGGATTATTTTTTCCTGCATTCTTGTTGTTTTTAAGAGATCCTTTCTCACCTTTTCACTAGCTGCTCCGGCATCTTCAAGATCTGAGACTCTGTCTTCGCTTTCACTCAGACGGTTTTGTAGA
>PVKA01012458.1:0-16540 GCA_004027165.1 Ctenomys sociabilis
ACCGGTGGTGAACTTGTTACCCTTAGCTGAAGTGGACTAGCGTGGTGCTGGGTGTGGAAGGCCCACCTGAGGATTGCTTTATTGCTAGCAGCATAAGAAGCAGAACTGGAGAAGCCGTTGAGAGGCAGTTAGGGAAGGTTTATTGGAGAAGCTGTTGGAGCTGTTGGAAGCTGCTGTTTCTCTTTGGTTATACTGCCAGAGGACCTTGTCATGATGGCATTCCTGATGAACTAGGCTGTTCTTATCAATGGAGGAGCTCAGGCCCTTGATGTTGCTGAGAATGGCTATGATTCATTTTGCACGAGCTCTGCTCCTCACTTTGAGCATTGCTTCATCCCTCCACAGTTAAGATGGCACCCTTCTCAGCCTTCTAGAGAAGCTGGTCATGTTAGCTTTCCTGATGGGAACTCAGCTTTCTTTATTGCTAGAGGAGCTTGGAACCTTAATGTTGCTGAGGATGGATATGGCACTTTTGGAAGGAGCTGTATTTTACCTTGAGCCTTACTTTCTGGCTCCGGTTCAGATCCCTCAGCCTGCTAGATTAGATGCTTTATTCTGCTGCTATAGACCGTGTATTTTCCCTCACAGACTTTTGGGCCTTCCTAGCACAGCTCCATGAAGTGGGCCTGCATGAGACTTTGTCATGGGTTCTGGGACTCCAGCCGGAGTTGTGAGACACATAGTTATGAGCTCTAGGTTTTTAGCTGAATTCATGCAAGATATTAGGATCCAGGGCCTCAGTTAGATTATTCAGTCTTTAGTGTATGGCTATATTTCCTGCACTCTTTGTATATGATTCTTTGGGTGAGTCATTATAAAATAATCTTACATAATGTGTCCTGTATTCTGTTTTCCCCTTATAAAAAACCCAAACTACAATAATGTAACATACATCTATTACAAGTTCTTTTTTATTATTTGTAACCTGTATTACATGGCTCATATGCAGCATAGAAGAAAAGTTTTCAATTATACACTAGATGTTACACTGCAGAACATTCATCCAGTCCTCTGACATGTAGAATTACAGGCAACGTTTTAGATCTTATTGACGTCTTGTCAAATTGCATGTTCTCTTATGTCAGAAAGTACTTCAGGGTGCGGTGCAGATGGACGTCTATCCACCAGACTTTCTTTTTTCCAATGTAAATTATAAAAAAAATAGAATTTATCAAAAATCAAATGTTTCTGGAACCATAATGCAACAGAAAATAGATTTTTATTTTAGGTAGAATTCTAATGAGTTCTGAAACTCTGAAATCCCAAAGTTTCTGATATCTCTAACAGTGAAATTACAAGAAAAATAAGCATCTCAGCCTTTAACCTCAAACATTAGTAACTATTCAAGACATGATCAATGCAGAAGCTAACTATGAAATCACTACAGAGACTATAACTGTAAATTATTTGAATTGGCATATTATTTTACTTAATGTCAAATTCATGATTTCAAATAAATTTCCAAGTAATATTCAGAATTATTGTTCCTATTGAGTTACATAACTGATAATTCTAGTGGAATAAAAATATAAATTTAAGTAAAAAAGACTGGTGAGAATTTTATAGACAAATCTTTAATTATGCATCCACAGAAGCTTGTAGTATATTTTTCTTTTTATTAATTTTATTGATAAACAAATAGCGATGAGACAGTTTCAAAACTGATTAGTAGAACATTGCAATAATTAATACATTACAAATTGTTATAGAAGCTTGTAATTTTATAGCCAAAGTGTAGACCAAAAACTTTGGTAAAAGTGTCAAACATAGAGATTGATAAAAATGTTAAATAGGTAACAAAACTCTTCTACAAACTCTTTGATATTTAAGGAAATTAACAATGAATGTGATGCCGAAAAGATACATAGCATAGATTTGTGTCAATGTTTATTTAAAGTAATATAATCTTTACCTCTGAGTTTTGTAAATTTGTGGCATGAGTGGGCTTTTGGAAAGTGTCTGTAGCCTGTTCGAGTCTCTTCTGTCATTCCAAATAATTCATAAAGCCATATCTAATATTGGTATGGATTTACAGTCTAAATTACATGAACTTTAAAAATTAAAAAAGTAAATTATATAAATTTTAAATTCATAGTGAAGCATCTTGATTCCATACAGGTAGAACCCATAACTGATGGTCAGTATTCATTTTGATTCAGCTCTCATCAGTTTTTTTTCCGTAGAGTGTATTACTTTTCCCTGTTCATATTCACTGGCTTAAAGACCGAGCAGTCTCCTAGCTTTCTTCTTGCCACAGCCTTATGACTTTACTTCTGAAATCACACTACTTTTTGGAGATTTTATCAACTCCAAAGTTGGATAGACATGATGGAAAAGTAACACAATATATGAAACACCCCACAGTTTCTCTATGAATTATGTCTGCTGGTGAATTCCATTTTTCTACAAGTCAGTAGTCAAGACTCTTCTCATTAGGTGATAGTAGAGATATGCCCTTTATTTTTTTCTTGACTACTGACTTATTCATGTGAAAGTTTAGCTTTACAGCATATGAAGAGATATTCCTGAGAACTACAACTTGTGTCTCGTATATAAATTTATAATATTATTCACATATTGGCTCAAGAAAAGTATTTTTCATATGTACATTATATTATTTTAAAATGTGTCTTTTAATGTTAAAATATTTTTAAATGGGTAAGAAGCCTTTTGTTACCTCTATCATGAATAAATATTTGTGAATGGTATTATATTTATTCACACGAAGTAATATAGATAAATTCAATAAAATAATCTCTAGGAAGCCAGACAGATAGCTCAATGAACTAAAGAACCTGCTTAGGCAGAGCACAGGGGCTGGGGTTCTATCCCCGCCATTCAGTGCCAGCCCCAGCCCCGAGGTGTGCTGAGAAGGCAAATGGGACTTGGCATGGTGGTGAGGGCCTGTAATCCCAGCTCTTGGGATGCTGAAAAGAGGAGATCATTACAAGTGTGATCTACATAGTGAGACCCTGTATACCCTGTGCACCTTTTAAAATTCATTTTAAAAGTCCCTAGATAATTCTACATTATTAAATCTAAGCAGCCATAGAAAAAATATCATAGTTTATAATGGCTCAGTTTACCTATGTTTATTATCTATTAACAAAACAGCTACTATATTATCGCTTCCACCAAATCTTTATGAACAATGAACTTCTCATTTTTTAGTTACTTTGTTCTCTTTGCTAAGAAAAAATACCAAACACCCACAGTGAAAGGAGAACAATTCATTTCATTGTAGCTCAGGGTCTGTGGAGGTTCCAGTGATAATTGCCTGGCTCGGAGGCAGGATGGCAAGGCACACAGATGTCGCAGAGAAACTATTTGTGGCAGACAGAAAAGGCAGCAGAGCAGCAAAGTAGTGAAGAAGCAGTGAGTCATGACAGTGGCCCTCTCTCTGTCACTTATATTTTGTCCTAAGGACATATCCTTAGAAGAATAGCACTTCTAGCACAGCGAGTCTTCCCGTATCTGCACCCAGAACTGTACGGAACCAATCAGTGGACTAGTTCTATAATTACAAACCCTTGAGCTCAGCATCATGCCCTTACTCATGCACGTAATCCCTACATCATACATTGTAGAGCCAACCACGGATTTAAATCTCCACGAATGATTGCAAGAAACATTTGGGGAATATCTAAACACAAGCCAAAACTCTCATGTTATAACTATAATGAATATTACTATTATTCTTAAAAGGATAATGAAGTTATTCAACTAACGCTTATGCAAGATTTCATGTCTAAACCAGGCTTATTTCAATGGATGACCTATATATAAAAGCAAGTGAAAATCCCAAAGAAGACTAAAAATGATTTCTTTATTTGTTGCATCTTACTATTTCAGATAGCTATAAAGTGCAGTTACCTGTATAACCACACCCTATTAATGTAACAGGTAACTCTTCCCCCTAAGCAAGATTTTCTCAAGGGCAAGCACACGTATTCTGTTTTAATGCATAAATTAATTTATCCAATTAAAAGCTTTTCTAACATTCTAAAATGGCATGTCTTAATAAAAGGTATTAAAGTCATTTCTTAACTAAAACTATTCTTGGGACATCCTCACAAAACATTTTGTAAAATCTATTTCATTTTCATTTTCTTTTTCAGTGATGATTTATTTTTATCTGCAATTTTATTCAGAAATGAAACATTAGTATTTCTTTGGAAGTGCGTTTTATGTAACAAAAAATCCAAATAAAGACTAAAATTTCTGGGCCGGCCAGATAGCTCAGCAGACTAACGGGCCCGGTTAGGCAGAGCACGGGGGCAGGGGTCTGATCTCCAACCTTCCATGCTGGCCCTGCAACCCCAGAGCATGCTGAGATAGCAATTAAAATAGCGTGCCAAGGCGCCTAAGATCCCAGCACTTGGGAGCCGGAAAACAGAAGTATCACTGCTAGTCCAATCCTTGTAGTGTAACTCTGTAGACCCTGTAAACCCTGTACTAAAAATAAAAAAAGGGTCAAATTCTTCAAGAAGTGTGGTATTATAGAAGACTAGAAAAAAAAAAAAAAAAAACATGCTTTATTGCAGAGCCTTATAGTAACATATACAGTCTCTTGTTGAAGAATTCATGTCCAGTTTTGAAAGGACATTTTCTTTCATTGTCTTAAAATTATTAATCAAATTTTACTTTTTCTCCTCCTACTCAGAATCAGTTAACATAGAGTATTTCATTCTTCATAATCTTAAAGATATGCATAGCATTGACTAGGACCGCATAGCATTAGCTTTAACTAAACTATAACTTTTTTTACATAGTATAACAATTTTTCTAATGTTACAAAATTGTCCACCCAAGCTTATTCATTTTATAGTCACTTAAATTCTGTATCTTCCAGTAAATCCATGCACCTTGTTGAAATTTTCAAATTTATTTATGTACTGATACAATATCCTTTGTCGTGTTTTAATCTGTTATTATTTTGCCTGTTTTCACTTTCTTAATCATCATGCTCATTTGGATTTCCTATTTCTGCAGTAATTCTTAGTTCAAGTCCATTTAATTATTAATATATTTCAAGATTTTAGCTTTAATAAGCATCTTTTTACTTCTTTTATATCTAATAATCTGTTTTTATATTAGTTTCATTGAGAAAGAAATAACATTGAGAGTTTCAAAACAAGTTAGTAGGACAGTTAAAATAATACATTGCATATTGTTGTCTTCATTAGTTATTCATAAACAAGATACAAATATGATATCTCATCTAAACACTATTAGTACAAATATTTCTTCTCATTTAAGTAAGAGACAGTAACTGTATATCTGTCCTATTTTGCATATAAAGATATACATATTCAAAGCCCACCCAGAACAAGTGCAAAGGACACTAGCACAGAAGAAATTAAGAATCACACATCTGAAATGTCTGAATCAATAGCATCTGAAGTAAGAAAAGAACTGCAGAAAGGGATAGAAGAACTCAGATCAGAAAGAATCTCTGAAATAAAAACAGAAATTTTGAGTTAATAGCATGTGCAGTAATGAATCAAATGCAGAAATACACAGAGGAAATTAGATCAAAAATATTCTCTGTAGTAAAAGAATTGACTGTTTTTTAAGAAGACATAAAAAATAGAGATTAGAAAAATGACAATTCCTTGAATGAGCAATACTGGAAAGAAATAGATCACATGAAGCAAAGTCAAAGAGATAGAGAGGAACTTAAAATCTCAACCACAAGCTTGCAAAACCATTTGAGTGACAGTGGAGATAGAGTTTCAGATCTTGAAGATGCCATCTCAGCTAGTGAAAAGGTAAGAAAAGATCTCTTAAAAACAACTAGGATGCAGGAGAAAATAATTAATCACCTTCAAGATGATGCAAAGATGAACAACATAATATTAATAGGCATCAATGAGAAAGAAAGAGTCAAATACAAATGACATAAAAAGAATATGGGCAGAAGTAATATCAGAAATTTTCCAAATATGAAGAAATCCAGTTACCACAGATACAGAACTCCAAATAACTTCCATCCAATTAAAAGCATACTCAGACGTATAATAGTAAAGATCCCAGAAATCCAGAACAAGAACCACAAGCCGCTAGATAAAAGAAACAGAGCACATTTAAAGGCAACCCAGCAGAACAACAGCAGACTTCACACACAAATCATGAATGCAAGAAGAGCAAGGAACAGAGTACTTCAAGTACTCTGTGAAGACAAATTCCAGCCCAGACTGCTATATCCTGCAAGACTCTCTTTTAAGTTTGACTGAGAAGTGAAATATTGGGCCAGGGGATTGGCTCAGTAAAATAATCGCTTTCCTGGCTAGCACAAGGGCGAAGTTCAATCCCAGGGTTGGCAAAAAAAAAAAGAGAGAAACACTTCAATGACAAAGAACAAAGAATTTCATGATGACAAAGCCAACCCTACACAGACTACTAAAAGACGTTCCAGAGAGGGACAAAAATGAATATATATATATATATATATATATATATATATATATATATATATATTTGATATTGCATTTTCTTTGTACTTTCTGTTGAGAATTTTTGTTTTTTTTATTTTAGGGAAAGGTCTACAGGGTGTTCAGGATCTCACTCCTAGATAGGACTTATAGTGATCCTCAGGTTTATAGCCTCCCAAGAGCTGGCAGTACTGGCACGCACCACCACGCTGGCATCGCAGGCCTTGAGATCTTACGCCTAGCCCCTGTGCCTGCTTGCAGGTGCTTTGATCTTCTCAGCTATTCTGTAGGCCCTCTGCTTATTCTTCTGCTTTCATTAAATTCCAGTTAAGACATTTTATTAACTGATTTTCATTTTTATCTTCTTTTTTAACTTTTTATTAATTTAATGAGAAAATAAGATAAAATAGCAATAACACTGTTTCAAAACATGTTAGTAGGAGAGTTACAGTCGTTATTATAACCGAATATTGTTGTATTCATAATAGTTATCCAGAGGATAACATGCAGACATAATATCATAGCTTAATTCTTTCCTTTCAGCTTTAGTTAATTTCATTAACTGTCAATTGAAGATATCATAAACATGGGTTCAAAATTAATGTAAATATCAGCGACTGAAAACAATATTACCTTAAAATTTTGATAGATTAGAAATTACATGCAGTTTCTCTAATTTAAATTCATCGTGATGCTTTTGTGACATTTTTGGCTATGGCTGAAGTCTCCTCTGAAGACATGAATGGTGTACAAGGTGCTTAGTTCCTCAATACCTTGCTTTCTCTTCAGGGCAAATTACAGCATGACACGTGTTCCAGTGGAGCAAGAAAGCAAAAGAAGCTAGTATGATGGGCAGGCGGACTTTTTGTAATATTAGTAAAGAAATAATATCTCTTCTTCTATATTTAGAAGTGAGTTACAGGCACCAAACCACAATAAGGATGTGGACTTATGCAACATCATCAATACTGAAACATTGGCTCATTGGAATCATTTGTTGAAGTCCCTACCTCAGCAAATTTTATTAATACTCACTTGTATTCTTCAACTGGCATTCAAAATTAAATCTGATAATTAACAAAGAATTTTTTCTTCTAATAAAGATTATTTATAGTTTTTTTTTTACTTCTAGATGCATGTGCAATTTTAAGAAAGCAGTCACTTGTGTTCTATTCATAAATTTCAGACTTTGTAATCCATAAAACTTTGATCTCAAAATAGCTTAGGATCTTTGTTTTCCAATTCTTTGTTCCTGTCTCATTCAGTATATATACCCATATGGTAGTCATATTGATTAAATATGTTTTATGCTCTTTACTAGATAGATTTATATGTTATTATAGCTCTCCTGCTTTTAAAATGATACTAATAAATCTAAAGTATTGCAATAAAGTTAAACAACTCCTTATAATCCCTAAACATTCAACACTTTTAAAGAGAAACCCTTACAAAATGCTTCAATGGTTTCAAATTGCCTTGTGTAATAGGAAATGATTTAATGTTACCAAAGCAATGTATGTCTTTTAAATGTTTCTGTTTAGAAATGAATAAAAGAACATTTGGGAGTATATTCATCACTGAGTAAATATTACATAAATAATTTTAGATACGCTGCTGCAGCTTACACAAAAATAAGAGAATTATAAGGGATGATTATATATGTACTTTTAGCATATTTAATATGCATTTCATATTTTATAAAGAAATAAAGTTATGAATAATTAAGATAAATGCATTTATAATTTTTAAATATCTTTAAGTTTTATTTCACAAATAGAATTTTCAAGTCATCCAGTACTAGAGGAAAAAAATTAATTTTAACAATTTTTCCTGAAAATTGTTTATGCTCACTATAAGTGAATAGGCATTGGTTATGTTTTGGCAATGTGATTTCTACTGTAGATATTCAATATTTAAATATTAAAAGTTTATATAATTCTTCAAAATGTAAAAAAGCTACTTTGAAGATAACAACATACAATCTAGCAATCATTGTTTTGTTTTTTTTTTCTTTCTTTCTTTCTTTTTTTTGTCTTTTTCTGACACAGGACCTTGCTTTGCAGTTGAGGATTTCCTTGAGCCTGCTTTGTGGCCCAGGCTGGTCTTCAATTCACAATGATTCTCCTGTCTCAGCCTCCCAAGTACTGGAGTTAGGGATGTACGCCACCACATCTGGGTATAACAAACATTGTGAAATTCCTACTGTCTGGTTTTGAAATTCTGTATCATTTTTATTGTTTCTTTAATTCTCTTTAAAATAAAAAAAGAGAATAGTGAAATAAGAAAAAAGCCTTCGCTTATGAATTATCTTGAGATTGATTCAATTTAAATTAGAGACTGGACTGTTCCAGAGAGGAGTTACATTTAGAAACTATTTAGTTCAACTGAACAAAGTTGACATTTGTATTAAAATAAAACTGAACTATTGTTCAGAAATATGTACTTTGAGAGATTTTTACAATGTACCTTACAGTTTGACTTACAATTATATCTAAATATCAACTCTTCAGGTTTTTTTGAAGTAATGCTATAATTTTCTTCATTATTTGTACAAGAAAGTAAAAAAAAAATTTCTAAAACCAAGTGTAATTTGTGAGTCTTAAAAAGTAAACAGGCTAAGATACAGGTTAATAACAGTAAATTAATATATACCTGTTATTCTTCTAAAAAACTACTAAAGCAAGGCACATACAATTGTGAGAAACAGTATACAAATGGTTTTGTATACTTTACCCAATTTTCTCCAGCGCCAATATATTGTAAAATTACACAGCTTGATATTAGAACCAGAATATTGATAAAAACAAGATAAAAAGCATATCTTTACCACAAGATTCCTGACACTGACCCTCCATCAATGTGTTTCTTTCCCCATAACTGACAAGAACTGGCAAGAATCATTCTTTTCTTCATTTTTATGATTTTTGTCATTTTATTTCCATACGGAATAGAATTGTTCAGTATCTAACTTTTGGTATTTTTCTCATTCCTTCATTATAATTTTCTGATATTGATCTATATTATTGCCTATATCATTGGTTCTAAGTCGACTATGGTGCGAATAGTCTGCAGTCATTTTCTAAAGAATACTGTGGTATCTGATTGTGGGTTGAGATGAAGAAAGTTATTATAGGTGTGTGTTAGAGTTTATATGCACATAATCCTGTCTTTATATCTCAAAGATGACCTTAATATTTTTCTCAGAGCAACATATCTTACTACCAAACTCCAATGTACTTTATTTATTCATTTATTTATTACAGTAGCTTTGTATTGTCATTTCAAATAAGAAAAGTGATGTCCCTTGTTTTTGTTACCCAGAATTGCTTTTCCTCTTCTAGGATTCTTCTGATTCCAAATGAATTTTAGGAACATGTTTTTTTTTCCTTCGGTGAGCCATGCTAATGGTATATTCATTTGGGCTGTATTAAATCTATGTAACAATTTTGTGAGTATGGCCATTTTCACTACACTGTTTCTTCCTACCCAAGAACAAGGGATCGCTTCCCATTGGTTGATATTCTCTTCATTCTCCTTTTTCAGAATACTGTAATTCAATGTAAACATGTTTTACTTCCTTCAGTAGATTGATTTCTGAATACTTCATTTTTTATGCTAATGAGAAAATTATGATTTCTCTAGTTTCTCTCTCCATGTGTTTGTTAATTGTATATAGGAATGCTATTGTTTTTTAATTGTTGATAATTGTATCCAGCTACAGGAATTAATTTGGTCATTAAATCCAAAAGTTTTTGGCAGAGTTTTGTGGGTCATCTGTGCAGAGCATTGTGTATCCACAAATGATGGCAATTTCATTTCTTCCTTTCCTATCTTTACTCCATTTGTTTCTCTCTTTCTTGCCTAATTGCTCTGGCTAGTGTTTCCAGAACTATATTAAGTAGGAATGGTGATAGTCGACATCCTGACATTGTACCTATTTTGGTTCAACATATGGATTGCTTTGTCTTACATTCTATGGATACTTGTGAGATATGTTTTCCTTTTATTTGATCTATTATGTTATTAGTTACAGTTTCTTCATGATGCATAATATAACTGTATGGATTAAGAAGTTGATAAGATTTCTAAATAAATAAAAATTTGTATATCCTTTTAATTTTTCTAGTTTTTGTTTCATACTTTGCCACACTGGCTTTATTAATACATATTTCAAATAGTTGTGCCTTGTGAGGAGATTGATCATTTTATCCTTTTTAATAATTGTACTTCTGCTAGTTTTGTTGGTCTTATTATTCAAATCTCTTTTCTGAAACTATAACAGCCACACATCCATTTCTTTTATTTTTATTCTCAGAATGCAAATAAGTTAATTGCTTTATTTTAAATCTACATATGTTTGTATTTGAACTGAATTTGTTGTAGAAATTATAGAATTTTGCAATTTTATTTCATTCTGATATGTTCATTAATGGTCTATTTAGAATATTTCCATTAAATACTGTTGTCTGAATATTAAGGCTTACATTTATTTTATAATATTATTGTATTGGTTTTCCTATATTTGGTGTATATTGGACCTCTTATTGTTTTCTTGTTCTTATTTTAATTTTCCTGCTCTTATGTAGACTAGTTGAATATTTTGTTATTAATGTTAACTGATATATAACAACTTAGATGTATGTTTATATATTATTTTAGTACTGAATCAAAGTAAAACATAGTATGTGTATAACAATGTACAGCGATAGTGTGTCTTTATCAGTTCAAACAAAATACAGAGATCATAGCATCTTTCCTATCCATTTATAATATAAATTTATAATATACTTTTCTTAATATTTTACTGTACACACAGAAAATATCATGAGACTGGTTACAATTATGACTTCAAGCATCAAATATATTACAGGGAGCTTGAATATAAAAAGAAAATGCTGAATTTTCCAGTATTTTTCTTGCATCATATTTCTTTCTGCTTCATATCCTGAAATTCTTTCTCTGTATCTATTCTAGCCAGGAAACCTCACTTAGAAGGGTCTGAAGGCAATAAATTCTCTTTGGTTTTAAAAATTTTCTTCACAGTCATTAGGGATTATTTACCTGGATATAGAATTCTGGGTTTACATTTCAATTCTTAAAATATAAGGTATGGGGCAAGATAGGTCAGCGGACTAAAGTGCCTGCTTATCAGGTGCAGGGACCGGAGTTAGATCCCTGGTGTGTGGTGAGATGGTGAATGAGATGGGTGTAGTGGCGAGTGCCTGTAATCCAAGCGCTTGGGAGGCTGAAAACAAGAGGATCACTACGCGTCAGATCTGTGTAGTGAAACCCTGCAGACCCTGTACTAAATACATTTTTTTGAAAAATTCAATTCTTAAAATATATTTTATTATCTTTTCCAAGACTACAGGGCCTCTCATGAGAAATATGCTGCCACTCAACAGATATCCACAATTGGAAAATTCTCTATTCTCTGTGCTCTTTAAAGATTATTCCTGTGTCTTCTAGCTTTGTTAAATACAATAAGCCTTGCCATGATTGCTTCAGGTGTATTCTGCTTCAGGTACTCTAAGTTTCTTGAAATTATTACATTTTTCTTGCTGAACTTGAATGTCCTTAGCCAGTGTTTTCTTCAGCTACTTACTCATGATTCTCCACTTTCTCCTCTTTGTCCAGAATTCCAGAGTTTCAAAAATTCAGGTAAATGTTACAATGTTTCTGGGATATGTTTAGCCCTTTTTGTTAAAATCATATAGTCAGTACATCTATTTTCAAGTTATTAGCTACTTTCTTAATAACTCATTGTGTTTTTGAGACCATCATGAAAGATTTTTATTTTATTATTGAGCATTTTAATAAAATGGTCAATAACTGGCATTTAACTTTTTCTACACTTTTTTGATGAAATATCCTATTTTTCCTCAAATACTGTGTTGTCTTTTATTTTATTTTATTTCATTTTTGGCTGAACTGGGGATTGAACTCAGGCCCTTGCATTTGCCAGGGAAGCACTTATTCTACTAAGCAATCCTCCCACTCCATGTCTCATTTATTTTAAGTATTCCCATAACTGTTACTGAAATATTTTTACTGTGAGTAATTTTAAATGATCACTGAGCAACTCTAAAATATTTTTCAACTTTGTTTTGGTACTTCAATTACTTTTCATTCAGTTGACAGCATTTTGATTCTTTGTATGACAAGTTGTATTAATCTGAGACAGATGTTTTCATATTATATTTTAAAGTTATGATGGCCCATCACCGTGCAACAATCTCTTGGAGTGGAACTCTAAGGAGACTGAGAATTCCACATTTTAATCTCGCCACTACAATTTTCCTGGATAGGTCCAGTGAGATAGCTCAGCGGATGAATTGGTTATGCAAGCACAGAGACCAGGGCTCAATCCCCAGCACCATGTGCCATGTCAGGCCCATCCCCACTTGAACTGAGCAAGGTAGCAAGTCCCAGCATGGTGACACGCACCTATAATCTCAGCACCGGGGATACTGAAAATAGGAAGATCACTACGAGTCCAAGTTCTAATACCAAATACATTTTTAAAAACTGATTTTTGTAATGATACTTTAAGGGTATTTTCATTTTTTTCAGGGTTTTTTTTTTTGTTTTGTTTTGTTTTTTTTTGTGGAATTGGGGATTGAATTCAAGACTTTGTGCTTGCCAGACAAGGACTTATTCTAATGAGCTATCTCCCCAGCCCCACATCTTTCAGCTTGATAGTATTATGTATCATTTCTGGTATCTAGGTATGTGGTGTTTGTGCCTCTGTTTTTATCATCACCATATGTTTGGTGAAGCTGACTAAAAAATGTAAGTAATATTAAGGGGGGAAGATTATAGATAAAATGTGGGAAATTGCAAAAATATTAAAATATGTAAAGATAATAAATAAGCTATGTGAGAGTTTCAAGAAGAATAGCATCTATATTTTAAAATAGAATATTTTTACTTTTTATTAATTTATTGAGAAACAAATAGCAATGAGATAGTTTCAAAACTGATTAATAGGACAGTTTCAATAATTAATTCATAATTATTATCATGTATTAATAATAATAATAATTAAGGCATATTGTTGCCTTCATGGTACAAGATGCAGACATGGTATCCTATCTGAATACTAATAGTATCAATATTTCTTCTCATTGAATTAAGAGAAAGTAGCTGTATATCTATCCTAACTATTTTGCATATACAAATACAAAATGCTCCTTCATGTGTATCCCCTTTTTTGTTTAGTTTTGTCAGAGATGGGTATTCCTTGCCATTTAAATATTGTAGGTGTGTGAATTCAGCAAAATAATCTAATATAGTCCAGTAGTCCATACTAGTAGTGGGCTATCCATAGGACTAGTAATGTCAGAAGTTGTTGACCTGAGCCATTTACAACTCAGCATATTAATATGGCTTTATTTTTTTATACTTCATTTTTATACTTTTCTGCTGGATGGTTAAGACCATGATAAAGCAAGACCTATATAACAGAAATGTAACTTTTGTATCTGACTAAAATAGAATTGAAAGAAAAATGAGTTAAGATGCAATGTAAAATTTATTTTTACTGAAACCAAAAATAGTTAGAAAAATAGTGCTATGAACTTCCTGGTCGTGGTGACTTGAAGCACAGAACATGCCCATATAATCATCTGTTTCTAGAAAAGCTCAGCAAGTAAGGACACCTGGAATGATAGAATACTTTACAAGTGTCCAGAAATGGGTAGAAGTGGGTTCAGAAACAATAAAAACAAATAAGTAACAACAAAACTAACAGTTGCTTTGTATTCTCCAAAGCACAGAAAGCTATAGAGCAATAAAGCTTTTTTTTTTTCTTAACATAGTGAGAGACTTTTTTCTTAATATAGTGAGAGACTATTTTCCAACTAGAATGTACACTCTGCCAAATTATCAAAATGTGTGAAAACAGAGTAAAGAAATTTCACATGTAAATATTTAGAAAATTTATGTCTCGCAAACAACTCTGTAGGAGAATAGTAGAGAATATATACCGCAGTAGGCTACAGGCATTCACATAGGATGAAAATAACTTTTGTTGTCCGGAATTATGGTGAGAAAAAATTGGAAGAAAGTTTGGTGTCTGAATTAGATAGCCAGATGCCAAAAGGGCATACTGTTTCAATCATATTTAAATAGTGAAAACCTCAAGTGTATTTCACAATATTCTGGACTGGAGGACTCAGCATTGACAATGTAGGAGCACATCTGATGCATCAAAACCAAAAAATGCCCTGAAAAGAATAGACTATGTTGGAAAATTTATTTAGTATTTATTTTCAAGGTCAACATTGATGAGTAAGAAGCAAATCTTGATGAAATGGCCACTGATAAGTTCTTAGGACAGCTAAGATTCATGATGAAACACGGTTTTGTAAATTAATTATTTACGTACCTTTTCTTTTGACATACAGCAAGAACGTATTCATGAGCGATGCTTAGAGAAATAATGTATAAAAGAAATTCATAGCACTATTCATAACACTATTCCTTTAAATTGAAAATACTTTTTAAAAGCTGTACTAGTTCTCTATAACTTAAAAGATGTTTTTGCTGCAGTATAGATTTTACACCTGACCAGAAAAGTATTTTTCCAGATAAAGTTCACTGTACATATAGTTTTGTTCCAGGAATGATGCTACCTAAAAACTCTGATGGTTAATTTAATGTGTTACCTTGGCTGGGCCTTATTGCCCATTTCTGTGATCAAACATTACTTGAGACATTTTTATGAGTGTGCCATGTGAGGAGATCCATTATAAAATCAATGAATTTTGAAGGTAGTAGATTGCCTCCAGAATGTGTGTGAACCTGAACCTTTTAATTAAATGCCTGAATAATAAAAAAGACCCATGTCCTCAGCAAATGGGACTTCTGCCAGTATACTTCCTACAGACCTCAACTGCAACCTTGACTCTCCTTGTGGCATTGCTCTAACTGCCTATGGACTCAAAGTAAGTTCTTGAATCTCCTCCCTGTTGGGTTTCCTCAGAAGAGTTTGTACTCCCTCTCCTTAATACCACAGGCTAATTCCTTAAAATAAACCATTTTCTATGTATATAGTATATGCCTATACTACTGCTTCTATGTCTTTTAAGAACACTGACTAATATATGAACTCTTTTCTCCTACATATAAAAATATAGTAGATTTATAAATTTTTTCCTAATTCACAATTGTGGAAACTTTGGTTCAAATGGCATGCTCAATTGATCCAGTATCATGCATTAAGGGACAGAGATTGAATCTCAGTCTCACCAGATTAAGATGACTCATACTCTGAAATTTAATTGGTCATGTTTTACATGAAGCAGCTTTGGAAATACAAAATCTAGTAACTATGGATGTAACAAAACAACAATATTTTTTGTAATTTATGTCAGGACACATGTGCCATTGTCCTTAGAGATAAGATATAAAAACAATATGGCATAGCTGAATAACTGAGGTATACATGAGACTAGATTAATGTTTTTAGTGAATATGTGTAAACTTTTTAATTTTTTAAAATTTAGTACAGGGTCTACAGGGTCTTACTACGTAGAGCAGACTCATAGTGATTCTCCTATTTTAAGGCTCCAAAGTTCTGGGATTACAGGTTCGCACTACCAAGCCCAGTCTCAATCACTGTCTCAGTGCACCCTAAGGGGTGACAGGGCTGGAACAGCATGTCGTGGATCAAACCCCAGCTGCTGCACTAGGCCTAAGCAGTCACTTTAGTCCACTGAGCTATCTGGCCATCCATTCTTTTATTTGTTAAAGAGAATCAAAGTTGAAAAATAAAAACAATACAGAATTTCACTAAACAAAGTGACAGAAATTCAACAATGGCTATTATATTGCAGACATATTCACTGAAAGAAATATAGCCTTTTAAATAAATCATTCTGGAAAAGCTGTCTTTCCACATACTGAAGTTAAAATTAGACCCATGTCTATCTCCGTGCACTGAACTAAAATAAAAATGGATCAAAGATTTAGACATTAAAAAAGAAATACTAAATCTGCTGAAGGAGGAAGTAGATAGAAATCTTGAAAACACAGGGATAGGCAGTTCATGAATAAAGAAAAACAAACAAACTGCATGTGTAATACTTCAAAGAATCACAACT